>RJWM01052563.1:0-10077 GCA_004363535.1 Dasyprocta punctata | reverse complement strand
AGTGGCTGGCCTCTTTATCCGGTGGGACGTGTTTCTGACAGCCTTGCCAGTTCCTTGGCAATCGCTCTTCCTCAGGTGCTGGGTAGCTCATTCAGATCTTAGCCACTGCAGTCCTCTGAGCTCTTATATCAGCCTTGTGGATGAGAAGACCAAGGCTTCATTCTGAGATTCATCCACAAAGTCAGGAGGGACCAGAGTGCAGACACCAGTCTGGCACTGTCTGAGGCCAAAGACCGAACTCAGCTGCTGCACTGTCGGGGTGGGGCAGGTGGACTGGATGTGGAGGAGCTGGGAGAGCAAGTGAACAGACAGGACCGCCCGAAGGATGTCTGAAAGTGACCGTCATTTACATCAACCCCGAGCAGGAACTGTGGCTAAGGACCTAACGGGGTCAGGTGATGCGAACCAGCCCGCAGATGGAGCCTCCACTCTCCCTGAAACACGGTGAATCCCAGGTTGATGCCTTCGGCTGCAGTTGGACGGTTTGAGCACATTAACAAGGTCGGAATCACCAGCTGATTCCGCCCACAGGGACCCCACCTTGATCAGCACCGAGGTCACACACTTCCGGGCAGTGGCAGCTGGCTGTGTCCATGGGCAGGGAGCAGTTGCAGATCCGTGTCTGTGCTGAGTCTGTCCCTTCTCCTCAGCTCAGCTCGGATCTGAAGCATCGCAATGCACTCACAGGGTGGTGGGTGCTAGAGAAACTCGCCTGACACCACGCAGGGTTTTCACCCTGTCCCCAACTGCCCCGAAACCCCAGCCGGTGCCCCTGTGCTGACATCAGCCTCCATGCCTGGCATGCATTCGCCTCTTGTCTCCTGGATCCACCCTGTCGCGCTCTCTCGGGTTCCGGGTCAAGGACCTTCTGCCATCACCAGCTCCCCTGCCCCCGGCTTGGGGGCTGGGCCAGTTCCCTCCGAAGGCCATTTCAGATGGGCTCGTTGGACCGGTCTTACACAATCTGCCTCACTCGGCCCTGTGGTCTTAGGGCTAATTCATTTGAATCTCAAATTCTATAAAATTCAGATTTGAAAGGTTTTCACTTTGATGAAGCTGTGTTTGACACTACTTTCACTAAGTACAGAAGGTTTTATGTGCATTGCTCACAGCTATCTAAAAAGGATGTCTTTCCCCACTGACCAAGAGGCCCAGCCAGGCCAATTAAATAGAAAAGGGAAGTACAGGACATCCAGATTGCAGAGGAGAGAGTAAAACCATCTCCATGCTCAGACGCTATGATGTTGGGTAAAAAGATCTCTAAGAAATCAATTGAAAAATGATCAGAACAGTGAAAGAGTTCAGCAAGTTTGTAAGATCAGCATAACAAAGGAGAAACAGACAAAAAATCCTGTTTCTGTACAGAGTAATAAACATTGGAAAATGGGATTTTAAAAATTCCATTTATAGTAACATCAAAAAGAATAAAATAAGAACAAATTTGTCAAAGGATGCACAAGACTTGCACCCTGAAAACTGTAAAATATTATCAAAAGCACCAGGAAGTCCTGCCCGGAAAGAAAGTCGGCAAACGTCCTACAGCTAAGACGGCAAAACTCACCCAGATCTGCGAAGGGATATTGTCCCATCGGAATCCCATCTGCCACTTGGGCAGAGATCGTGAGGCTGATTTGAAACCGCGCAGAGAGGCCGGGAGGAGCCTCAGTGGTAAGGCATCTCCCTGGGTTCTGTCCTCAGCCCAGGATGAAAAAAAAAAGCCAAAAAATAACTTTGAAAATAACAAATACATGCTTCCTGATTCCAAAGGGAAAAGTAATTAGGATAGGGGAAAGGAGGAAAGAAAGAAGGGAAAAGGAAAAAGACATAAATTTGTATACATATATATATATGATACCTAAGATGATTATATTACTAATTCTATTAATTCTTGGAAAAGAACAGTTAATATTCATGTGATTAGATCAATTGTGCATGTCTCTATCTGGTAATCTAAGCAACTCTTTTGAAGATAACAATATGCGATATAACAATCCTTGTTAAATTTCTATCATCTTGTTTTGAAAACCTATACTGTTATTGTTTTGGGTTTGTTGTTGCTGTTTGTCTCTTTTGCTTTTTTGTTTTTCTTTTCTATGTTTTTTTCTCTTTTGAATAAAAAAAGAAAGGGAGGAATAAAAGTCCATAAATAAACTCATTAATTTATGATTAATTAAATTTCAACAAGAGAGGATGTCAAGAAAATTCAGTGGGGAAAACCTTTTGTTTTTCAACAAGTCGTGTTGGGACAACTGGTTATCCTAAAGCAAAAGACCCAAGTTGAATCTCTACCCCATACCACCTACAGAGATTAATTCCAATGCATCGAAACCCTCCGTGGGAGAGCTGGAGCAAAGCGCTGAGAAGGAAGGAGATGCACCCGGCTGGAGACACTGTGGCAGGAGTGCAGGCTGGTGCCACCACTGTGGGAATCAGTGTGAGGGTCCTCAACAGACGAGGATCAAAGGTTCCATTCCACCCCGCTATTCCCCTTCCGGGTATTTCCCCAGAAGAATTGAAAACATCATACCACAGCAATACAGGTGCACCCAGGTTTATAGCAGCACAATTTGTAATAGCTAAGCAATAGTTTCTTAGCCATAACTCTACACTCACAAATGACAAGAGAAATAAATGGTGTGGTTTCTCTTATATGAGAAGGCTGAAGTATAAGTAAATTACAGAGCAGAATAAAAGATAGACAACAGAAAACAGAAAGATAGACCTTTGGCAAATGGGGAAGGATACCAAGGGATGGAGGGAAGAGAAAGAAAGAGAAGGGGAATTAAGATGTGGTAGGTACATGGATCAAACACCTGCAATGGATGTATTCATTGTGTACTGCGAGGATCAACTAATAAGGAATGAAAAGGTAGGCTTCATAACAATTGAAAATTTTTGTACATCAAAGAACTCTATTAAAAAGTAGAAAACGCAAGCCGGAGGATGGGATAAAATATTTGCGGGTAGTGACCTGTTGAGCATCTGGGACCAAGAGTGTGTAATTATTACAACTCAACAACGAAAAGGCCAACGACTCAATTTTAAAAAATGGACAAGGAGTATGAGCAGACATGTCTCCGAAAATGACACTCCAATGGCTAATCAGATACGAAGGGCGGCAGCTTACTGAGCGATAGGAAAACGCAAACCAGGCCCACAGAGATGCCCCTCCCCATTCTGAGGGTGACCAGGATCAAAAGAAAGCAGTCGCCGTGAGGGGAGGCTGGGATGCTCACGCCTGGACGGCGAGAGTGTAAAAAGCCTTGCACGATGCTTCGGAAAGCCGTTCGGCAGTTCCTCCGACAGCTAAGCAGACTTACCGGACGGCGCGGTAGTTCCCTTCTTAGGAGGACACCCAAGATAACTCAAACCACGAGGTGTGGTCAGGAAATACGGTGTTTGAATGAAAAACGTTTATAGCAGTAAAAGGCACTTTGCCATTCGTCCAGCTCAAAATCCTCCCCCTCACTTCGGCACTTTATCTTTAGTTGCTGCACTGTCTTGCCTTATATGGTGCCCTGAATCAATTCAAAACATCTCCTTTCCTTGGTCACTGTGACTTTGGGGAAGACCCAGATGTCACATGGAGCCCGAGATGGGGACAAGGCGGGTGACGACATGCATCGTGGTGTTACGGCTTCCTTCCCGCTGGGTGACACTTGGCAGCAACACTCGCCAAGTTCTTATCACAACTCACAAAGACACATAAGAGAACTCCAGAATGATTTACCAAATGCCAAGCACCATGGGGTAAACGTGCTGGAAGCCAGGGGAAGTATTGTGAGGGAGATGAATCGCAAATTACTGCAATAATTTTTGAAGCATTCACCATATTTTTCAGTCACCTCTTATTTATATCTTTACCAAAACTTGCACATGAATGCCCACAGTAGTACTATTTATCAAAACCAAAACATAAACAGCCCAAATGTCTATCAATGAATGAATGGATGAGCAAAAATGTGGTAGAGCCAAATAATGGAGTATTATGTGGCCGTAAAAATGGACGACATCCCAGATCATGCCTCCACATTGATCACCCTTGTTAACATGCTAAGGGAAGGAGATCAGACACAGAACCAAAGCCCTGTGTGATTTCTCATCTGCCTTTTCACACCTGTACTTCCTGGTTCCCTCCGACTACAACTAGGTAACTCCAGCATTGAAAATCTTATTCCATTGTACCACACAGGTAACTCTGCTTCTCTGAAGGGACCTGGACACAGATATCCATGCTTCTGTTTTAATTTACTTATTTGGCTGTTTATTAGTACACATCTGAGATGCAGAATGGATACAGCCACCATGGGTGTAGATGAATATTCATGTCACGCCTGGGCCCTTCAGCATCTGTGAACCCCCGCAGCGGTCCGTCCGGGATGCGGGCGGAGAGGCTTTCTGCCCACTTCGGTGTGCGTCACTGCACCGGCACCAGGAGCTCCTCATCACACCTCAGGATCCTTCTTCCTTCATCCCCCAGGCTCCTGTGTGACTCCAAATGCCAAGCGATCACTCAGACTGCTGTATCTCTCAGCACAGTGGCAGGTGCAGGGCTGACCTTAAACTCTGCACCACCTTTGAGTATGGAAACCGCCGTGTACGAGACAACCCGAGGGAACGTCACTCTGCCCTTGGGGACCAAAGGCGGGACTTCTGAATCCAGAGCCTCTGGGAGCCCAGGGCACCCCAGGGCCCTGAATTCGGCACACAGGGCTAAGTGCCGTGTCTTGGACGGCAACCTGAGGACCCAGCCTCCCAAACGCGAAGCCAACTGAACCCCAACACAGAATCAGAAGAATGCATCCTTCTCTGAGGCAGCACCCGGGCCCAGACGAGTTTGTTGTACGGCCAGCAGTTGACTATGTGTCAGGGGAAGGAGCAGGTTGGGCGTGAGGCCAAGCCTCTCAGCCGCCGTGTCTCGGTCTGGGAGCCACTGCGGGGCAGGCTCAGCTGGCGGCCCCGAGAGACGCCTAGGCATGATCGCAGTAAAATTCTGCCTGAAACGACATTTCTTTGCTGTCCTGTTTCTCAGTGCGTGTTGTGATACAGAGTGATTACGTCCGTCGTGGGGCGCTGGCTCGTGCACATAACACATCTCACTTCCTTTCCCGCCCTCCCCCACCCCTCCCTGCATCGCTCGGTCCCCTCCCTGTTTGCGAGACGATCTGTCTCCCCACTTCCTATGATCAGTCTTTGATTTTGGTCTGTTGTTGACTTGTACTTTGGGTTTCTCACACGAGAGAAGCCGGGCGACACGTAAGCTCGCGTGTCTGACTTCTCTCACTGAACGCTACGGCCTCGAGATGCGTCTACTTGCCTACGCACGGCTCAGCTGACCCTGCTTTATAGCAGAGTGGTGCTCTGCTGTGTGGAATCAGCATGCAGAGGCCTCAGGAAGCCCAAACTAGAAATTCCACTGGATCCGCTGGTCCCCTTTGAGGTGTCTTCCCGAAAGAGTCAGAGACATCGCGTCACAGGGGTCCCCACACACCGCGTTTACAGCAGCGCAGCTCACAGCAGCTGCACCTTGCAGGCAGCCTACACGGCCATCAGCACATGAATGGATAAAGGAAGCCTGGAAATAATTTGCTGTTCTTGAGTGCAATTTTGCTATGGCTAATTTAAAAAAAAAAAAAAAAAAAAGAGTCACTGTGTCTTACACTTGCTGACTGTCCATGCATGACCGGAAAGGAAATCCCCCAGCGATTCCAACGTGTGACCGGGTTGGCGACGACCAGCTGGCACCTGGAACTCAGCGTCGCGCCTGAGGCACACAGTGACGGGGCTGCCGCTGCCCCTGAGGGGCTTGTCTGCGGGAGGGAGGCAGACCTGGGACTTAGGGGCGCCCTGAGCGGTGATGTTCCCGGCGAGGTGTGGGCCGGGCCGACAGGGAAGCCAGGGAGAGCCTGTGCGGGTCTGCGGGGACCGGGAGGAAGCTGGGCCGGAGCGGCCACCTGGGGAGCCGACGACAGACGCCATGCATCTGACTCCTTGACTCGGCTGGGGTCTCACTTCCTGGCTCCTTCAGCAGAGGTCGTTACCTCCCAACACCGCGGGGAGCAGATGGGCCATCTGGGGTGCAGTGCGGCCACTGGCCCACCCCTGGGTCCCTGGCGGGCTGCAGCTGCCTCCGTGTGGGGTGAGGGTGAACAGAGGTAAGGAAAGCGCAGTGCAGCCTCTTGGCTTGGCCTTGACCTGGCCAGAGTGACCAGTGGCCTCTGAATACCCTTCCCTCATCAGGGGCTGTGCTGGCCCAGGGCAAGTGTCCCCAATCCCTGGGCCACGGCCCGGCAGCAGGCAGGGAGGGAGGGTGAGCCGGTGAAGGCTCCTCTGTCTGCTCAGCTGCTCCCCATCGCCGCCCCGCCGCCCTAGCGGGTGCGGTCAGGCCTGCAGCCACACTGGATTCCCACAGGAGCATGCACGCTGCCACGCACTGCACGCGGGAGGAAACCAGGCCGGGCGGGGGAAGCCAGCGCCCAGAGCATCTCCCGGCCCGACTGTGGAAAAGCTGTCTTCCGTGAAACCAGTCCCTGGTGCTCAGGAGGTTGGGGACCACTGGTCTAAGGAGTGACCCCTGCCTGGTGACCCCGCCATCGTGGTGGAGACCCCACCTCAAAATAACAAGCCAAGGACAGGGGAGGGTGTGGCTCACTGGGGGGCCCTCGGTTCCATCTCCAGTGCTGCAAAGAAAAGAAAGGAAGAGAAAAGAAAAGAAGACCCTCCCGGGTAGACCTTTCCCTCTGCTCCGTGCTCCCGGGCCTCTCTCGCTCGCCCCACTTACCCAGGCGCACGGCGTTTTAGAAGCCGCGTGGCTCCGAGGCTGGGATAATGGCTCTGCCATTACCTCGGGCACTGTGGAGACTGGAAGGGCAAAGTGTGCCTCATTATTCTGGCTTTCAGAAGCGATGGCATCGCGCAAGAGTGGTCCCATTAACACTCGGGGGCCGGCTCTGGAGGCTCCCCACCTTTAAATAATAACGTCCGCACCAGACGCGGGGAGACAGCCAGGGTTCCACAGCCGCCGTGCGGCGGGGTCCTCGGCAGCAGGGGCCGCGTTAGCCATGCACGAGGCTTTCGGGGTGCGTCTCCTGCCAGCCAGAGGTCAGTGTGCAAGTCGAGAAAATCCTCGCGGCTTTGATTCAAAGCGATGAGGGACTGAGAGGGCAGCGCGCAGCAGAGCCTGTCGGAGTGGGCGTCCCCGGATGGCGCCCAACCCGGCTCAGCTCCGCAAGGGTCTGCTCTTCCAAGGACCCTTCGCGTCCTGGGGTCTCAGCGGGTCTGTCCTGAACGTGAAGCAGGGGCCCGGCCTCTAACAGTTCTTCCTGGGACAGCGTCTCCTGGGCGAAATCTTAGCTCAGTTCACTGAGTCAAAAACGGCGGCAGAGCTGCGGGTCGCAGGATGAGGGCCGTGAGCTGTCCACATCCTTTGCTTCGCTGTCCCCCTCAGTGCGACAAGACCAGTCCTGCCCCCTCCCGGGCCGCAGAGCGGGAGATGCAGGCCGATGCACCAAGCCCCCTGCCCGTGATCACACGGCCAATAGCCCGGGTCTGCTGGTCGATCCTGGCGGGGCTGGATCTCCCATGCTGGTTGGAGATCAGCCCAGGCCGTGGTGGTTCACGACAGACGGCCATTGTTCTGTTCTCCAGCCTGGCTGCTGGGGCCGGGAATTTGGGGGAGGTCTGGCTGTGATTGCAAACAAACAAAGGTAGCTGGGGACAAAACACTGGGGACCGGGGGGCTCCCTGATTTCTCTGTCTCTGTCTCTCTGTCTCTATCTGTGTTTCTCTATCTCTCCCTGTCTCTCTGTCCCTCCATCTGTTTCTCTATCTCTCTATCTCTCTGTATCTGTCTCTCTGTCTCTGTCTCTGGCTCTCTGGCTCTGGCTCTGTCTCTGTCTCCCTCTGTCTCTGTCTCTGTCTGTCTCTCTCTATCTCCCCACCCCCTTCCCAGTTACAGCAGGTCCCTCCCCAGGGGTCTCTCATGGGGTGGTTTCTATGGCAGCTTAGGACCCCACAAGCAAGCATGTTCCAGGCCAGTGTAGAAGTGGGGCAGCCTCCTGTGACTGAGCCCCAGAAATCACACACCATCGCTCTGGTGTTTTATGTCCCAGCCCCAGAAGTCGCCCCATACTGCTAAGTAGCACTGGCATGCGCTGTAGCTGGTGTCCCTGGATGCTACCCAGTCTCAGAGGGTGGTGACAACCATTCCATCATCAAAGGCAGAAGCTGAGGTCACACTTCCAGGAGAATTTGCGCCGTGGAAGTCAGCATCGGACCATCTGGAACGCAGTCTGCCGCCTTTCCCGTATTCACCAGTGCAGGGCACCGCAGCACCGGGCCGGGGTGGGAGGCTGAGGCAGCGCTGGCTGGTGATGACCCCCCTACACACTCTCCATGGAGAGGCACACGACTGCGATTTCAGGGTCGAGACGAGACGGATGAACATCCTTGTGGTTGCACGCAAGGGTTTTACCAGCTGGTTCTGTGCATGGAGCCGAATCCCCTCCCAAATTAGGCTTTAGAGGAGAATTCAGGGACAGAATCCCTCCGAGGCACTGTCTATGTGCTGCTCTTCTTGGATTGTCTAGAAAAAGCTCCAGAAATGTTGGTGCGGGGCGGGTAGGGTGGGCTCTTTGGAAAATCTGTGGGTCGCTCAGATTGATGGGGCGCTGCTTTGGGTTTCCGTCCGGGGCCCCTCCCAGGCCTGCCAGCTCCGCCAGGCCAGCAAGCCCAAGTCAGCCAAGACTTCAAGCGCTCTCTGCGTCTGGAAAGGCGTGAAGGCTCTCCGCTGACAAGCACGTGCGAAGCGAGCGCACGCTCCAGACACGTGTGTTGAAGGGCAAAGGGACTCCCAGGACTCTGGTATTTCTCTGTGGGTCACTGCACGGCACTGGGGACAGCAAATGACCATGGGATGGGAGCTCAAGGGTCACTCCTGTCCACTCCGGCGTAGCCCCAGCCAGTTTGGTACCTGCAGGCAGTGACTCAGAGGCGTAGGACGAGGCGGCTGTCTGCGCAGTTACATCCCCAGCTGAAGCCCCGCCGTCCTGAGTCCTGGACGGAACGGATTTCTTTTTAATGTACCTTCCGGGTGCTTCTGTTGTTTTTATGAGTCACTTGCCGAAATACAGCGCACCTGCAGAAAGGACGCGTGTGGGCCGGAAGGGCACAGTGGTGCCGGTGTCTGTGGAATGGACACCTGGTGACCAGCACCCAAGGTCAGGAACGGCAGGGCCTCTGTGGGGAGCCAGCGGGGTCTGTGCACGGTGGACGTGGGGTATCTTTCTTCAAAATAAGGTGGATGGGATTTCTGAATTCCATTAAAATCTCAAAAATGTCTTGAAAAGACAAAGGCTCTCCATTCTGTTGCCAGTCGAACTGATGGCTAATCTCGAGCGATTTTTCTGGTTGTCTCCATCATTATCATTTGGTCTTCAGAGACTCAAGAGGGGAAATGTAGGCAGAGGCCTAGCACATGTACCAGACAGCTGAGAGCGTTCATTACGACCTCAAACAGCACTCAAGGCTGGCCGCCGCCTGGAGCCAAGGAGGCGGGGGCAAGGCCACGCTGGCCCGGGCTGGGTCCGTCTTCTGCAGGGCAGACCGTGTCTTTGTGAGTTGTTATTTTTCCGGGGTTTTTGTTGGTGGATCCCTAGAGCAGCTTCCTGTAAACCCTTCGCGGAGCCCACGTGGTGGGGAGGAAGCTTTGCACAGCAGCCGTCATCGATGGCCTGGGCCTTGGTGACCAGTTTTGCCAAGAGAGACAATTTTCTGTCACTTTAAAAAAAAAATATATATATACAGGACATGAGTCACAGCTGCCTGTCTCCTGGTCCTGCATCTTTCCGTCCTGGGGCTTTTGATGCCCGCCTCAGCCCCTGCGCCCATAACTGCGTGTCGCCTGTGCCCTCCCGAAGGCCTGCGCACATCATTGGTGTCTCCTCGGCAGCTCCTGGCCCCGCTCCATGCCCTCAGACGGGATGGACCCGGTGAACCGCTCCCCACCAAGCCCAGCGGCCAAACGGGCACAACCAAAATCCTCCGCGGCCCCAGCAAGGGTGAAGGCGCTGGCCGGGC
>RJWM01052562.1:0-10077 GCA_004363535.1 Dasyprocta punctata | reverse complement strand
ATGGGAATCCCCTTGGCAATTCCTTCAGGTCCCAGCCCAGGTTTATATACCTGGGGAGTTTTTGCTTTGACTTTACAGTAAGTGCTTCTTTCTGCTTTCACTCTGCAATAAAATACTTTTTGCTCAGTTCTCTTTTGACTCTCTACTCTGTAATTCTTTCTGGGTTGAGAGAACCCACCAGCTGGTGGTAACATCATTCTTGCATATATTTGTTTAGGGCTTTTTTAAGTGGAGCTTTGATATGTTGCCCAGGCAGTTCTGTGGGGTTATCTGGATGAAGTGATTCTCCTGTATCAATCTCCAGAGTGCTGGAAATACAAGTCTGGTCCACCACACACAGCTTTCTATATATATTTTTTCACATAAGCATTCACAAGTGAAGTAACTGTACTTGAGGTATGTATGTCTTGAGCAATACTCCTCAGCTGTGAGAAACAATATCTTCTTGGAACTCTTTCATTATTGGTTTCTATATTATTTTCCTCCTGAACCTGTCTAGTTTACAGACACTCATCAACTTCTAAGAACATTAGGCATAAGAAGCCCTCATCCATATAAAATACAGCTTTCTTTTTGCAGAAGAAAATGAGAACAAAAGAATCCTTTCTTTTTAAAGAAAAAATCATTCTAATTAAAGGAAATTAAGAATTTTTTTTTTCGCGGCACCGGGGCTTGAACTCATAACCACATGCCTGCCAGACAGGCGCTTAGGTCACTGAGCCAAACTCCCAGCCCTATTAAAGGAAATTAAGAACAAAAGCATCTGATTATATTCAGACAATGGTACAATTTCATATAAAGCAGAATATATTTTAAAACTCAAATTTCAAAATTTGGAGACTAAAGTTAAAAATGTATAAGTGGGACACATGATTATACAGCACTTCTTTTCCAAGAGTTTTATCAATCCTATGTTTTCCTCTTTCTCTTCTTCAGGGATAGAAGTGCTCAGTCAAACATTGTTTATCTTTTTAAAGTCATTCAGTACATTAACCCTGTTATCTTGGGCTTTGGTGAGCTTCAAGTTTGGAGAGTTGTAGTTAAATTAACCCACATAATTAATGATATCATGGACCAGAAATGTGACATTGATCTACATTGTACCTGTCAGTGATTGAATAACAATGAAATGACAATGCACACTTTTAGATTTTATTTTATTTTGTATGATTTTATTTGTATCAACCCCATAAGTATCTGGTGAAGAAAATTATTCTTCCCCTTATTTAGAGGGTTAATTATTCTGTAGTGACTTGATGATAATCCATCCTTCACTATTTTTCTTAATATTATCCCCTCAAAGAAATGTAACTACATAATATACTGCAAACATATACCAATAGAAATATAGTGCTGTATGCAACTCAGATACTTTGAATAAATACCTGATCTACTGCTTGGTTTGTAATAAAGCTTAAGCGAGTAAAACTTCTGGAGGAATAAAAGTATCAAAAAGCATAGTTATATATCTTTTATTATATTTTAATTTTATTTTGAAGACAATAAAACTAAGCAAAACAAAACAGAACAAAGCCAGGCAAAACAAGAGAGTGCAAGTGACACGGTCCTCAAAACAAGATAATAGGAAATCAACAATGGTCACAATATGCCTCTTGTTGTCTTCAAAACAACTGCCCATACTATCAGACATAGTAAAATAAAACAAAGCAGAACAGAATAGAACCAATAAAACAAAGCAATGAATGCAATACCAGACTTCAAAACAAGACAATAGTAAATCCAAAATGGGTACCATAATATATCTTGTTATCTTTGAAATAGCTGCCCATGCCAACAAATATAATAAAATGAAATGAGATAAAACAATAAGATTGATATAGAATTTCAATACAAGACAATAGGGAATTAACAATAGTCACCACCTTGAGAAGGAGGTCCCCCTTATATGCTACACTGTGTATTGTTATCCTCTCAATAAATGACTGGAATACCAGCTTTAAGCCTGCAAAGTCAGTGAAACTTAAATATTACAAAGATTAAGTTGGATTCCACCTCTTTAGCTATTGTCACAGCCTATGTTTCAGTTGATTACTTATGGGGACTGGTGGGGAAACGTTGGCTCTTCTTGTCTCTCCACCCGTGCACCAGAAGGGGCTAGTGTCTGGCTCTCCCCTGGTCAGCCCACACATGGCACCAACCCACAGGAGGTTTTAGCTTCTTGCTGACTTCTTGGCCTCCTCCCTCACAGTCTGTGAATGGTGCCAACTCATAGGAGAGGGCTGGAATTGGGCTCTCCCCACATCAGCCCATGCATGGTGCCAACTCACAGGAGGTTTTAGTTTCTTGTTGACTTCTTGTCCTTCTCTATAAATCATATTAGCAAAGCTTCATTATTCAAAGAAAAATTAAAAAGATTAAATAGCTTATATTACTGGGGATCAAACTCACAACCTCGTGCTTTCCAGGCAGGCACTTATGCCACTGAGCTAAATCTCCCACCAGAATATACTGTTAAATAACATGCAGTGTTACCTTGTGGGTGAGGGAAGCCCTCGCATTTAGAGTTAAGAACTTTAACACCAAAATCTCCAAAACCCAAGTTTCAGTGCTAACCTTCATGTGATATCTTAATTGACCCATATGAATTTTCTGCATACATGGACTTGTTTTTGCTACCTAAAAGGCAACTGAGTTTCACTTCTCTCTCAAATCTCACTATGATTTAATTGGAGAAAAAGCAAAGACAAACAAATCATAAGTACAAGAACTATTTTAAATGCACATGTATAAATTTCACTAATGGAAATTAGTATAATTAACATAGGATTATAGGGTGAAATTTATTTTCAAAAGTATTACATTTTAACCAGTGGTTCTCAATTTCACAAATTAATATAATTACCTTTGTAGTTTAAACTATTCAGGTAGCCTTGCCTCAGATCTAAGCCAATTTCATCAGAACAGCTGCATGAGGAGTTCTTGTTTGTTTTTAACCAGGGTTAAGAACCACTACTTTAGATATAACTTGCTATTTATAACTGGCATGTTAATATTTCATGTACTTCCTGTCAAGAAAACTGAATAGCAATTTCAAAATATAAGTATTTAGTAATATTTGTTTCAAAACCCATATTTATCATAATTTGAATTATTGCCTTTGGCAATAATTAAATTAATAGTAAGTTAAAATGTAATACTTTTGAAAATAAATTTCACCCTATAATCCTATGTTAATTATACTAATTTCCATTAGTGAAATTTATACATGTGCATTTAAAATAGTTCTTGTACTTATGATTCTTTTCATGTACTATTTCATGTACTTCCTGTCAAGAAAACTGAATACCAATTTCAAAATATAAGCGTTTAGTAATATTTGTTTCAAAACCCATATTTATCATAATTTGAATTATTGCCTTTGAAATATGAGGACTTGATTTCTATGTGTGATTCTGTACTCCTGCACACCTATCCTCCAATGACAACAACTATCTTTAATTTGATGTATGGATTTTCCTGTCAGTTTCCATGACAATATTGATTTATGCATCCATAAAGTGTTCCTAAATAACTTATCTCAAAATTACCATAAGGTTCTCTAAATAGTGTACAACATAATACCTTTTTCTCCTGAAATTTACCACTTGACATTGTGTGCTTTTAAGTCTCTCTGTGGTATATATATATATATATATATATATATATATATATATATATATGTATATATGTATGTATATTTCTAGCATTTTAACTGATATATATTATAACCTAATAGCATTTAACTGAAAGTTTATGGTTATGATAATTCTTTCAAAATCCTCATATTTCACAGAAATCCAAATTGTTACATAGCACATGGATGAAGGCTCACTGTCTGACTCCTCAAAAACGGTGCACGTGCAATATTACTATAAACCACCTATGTTCATTTTCCAAATAATAATCAGTTCTTCTCATTTACATTGCCTTTTTTAAAACATGCATGATCAAAATATCATTAAGGTATATGTAGTAAATCTTCAGAGATAACTAATCAAGACATTTTATATTAGGGGCCGGTGATATAGCTCAGCGGCACAAGCACCTGCCTGCCAAGTGTGGGGGTCATGAATTTGATCACTGGCACCAAAAATAGACATTTTATACTGCCTTGGGACTACTGTGTCCTTCTTATTCAAGTAAACAATGCCTTGGGAGAGAAGTCAAGAAATGCACATTTTGGTCCTGTTTATCAATATAAAATATAAAATGTGTGGGAATTTCTCAACTGCTCTGTGTTCATGCTACTTAATGGAAACAGAGAGACACCACGTGGCAGTAATTTTGAAGCCTAATACATTTTGCAATATTATACTGTTTTTAAATGAAGAATTCAGTTATTTGGGAAATAATTATTCTGATGAATAAAACAGGGAAATTGCTCTGAAACCTTGTAATGATGTAAAGGCCTAAGATTTTTACCCCAACCATTTTTGCTGCTCTTCTCTTTTTGTACTTCACTTGCTTTTATTATGGTCATGAAAATCTCTCCATGGTCTTTTGAATGATTTAAAGCTATATTGATATGTACTATGGTTACCGTGTGTTTGAGACATAGAAACCAAAGCTTTTTATTTCTTTCTAGTATATAGAGCATTCCTGAAAAGGGTAAAATTTCAGACAGGAAAACACCAAGTTTTTGAAGTCACAATGATGGACAAGATTTGATCACAAAAGAAGGAACCATGTAATATTTAACAAAAATCTTTATCTTTGAAAACCTCTCTGGAGCAAATGCACTATAAGCTCTGGAAAATAAGAATGAAAATCATTGCTTTTCCAAATACACATCACATACTTGCACATGGGCAAAATTAAAATGCAAAGTTACAGGAATAGGAAAATGGTAACTTCAGTTTACAAGATATCCTAGTTGAACACAGAGAGAAGAACCATCTTGTGAACAATAACTAATATTTGCCCAAATTTTACACTTTTTTTACATATAACCAAATAGAGAGAACCACTTGTTTAATTGATATTCAGTGCTATCATCTCAACTAGACATCAACTTAGATGACAGTGCTGAGCCCCAGATATGCTAACAAACTCCCCTATGTTAAAGAAACTCATAAATGGAGCTGTCAGCAGTGAAAAATAAATTGGCAATCTCCAGATAGGACACACTAATCTTTTTCACTGTTTCCCAACCATCAGAAGAGTTCAAGCACAGGTACAGAGATTTTGATTTCAAGTAGAGTTTTCAACATGTTGTAGTGTGCTGACTAGGAAGGAAATCAAGACCTGACAATAAATCTCCTTTTCCAATTGAGAGGAATGATTTTAATATTGTCAGTGGACTTGGATAGCTGAAAAGATATCATGAAGCAGGAAAACACACAAGTCTGTACTGAATTCTCATGTACTTTCTCTTTCTGTGATCCACGCTTGTGACTGCAGCCATTCTTTCTATGGTTGACACACCAGGTTCCATGCACAGCTTTATCATATGAGCTATCCAGAACCCCAAAGAGGAATACACAGTGAGCAAAGGGTTTCTCCTAAGGTGACAGGGAAGTAAAGTGAGTGGTGGAGTTGTCAAAGGAACAAACTGCCAGGATTCTCCTAACCAGGGACCCTGTGTGTCTAATTAGTGAGCTCAGTTCAAACATGGCTTCAATATGTCAAGCTAAACACCTGTCATGTGTTGGATAAAAATGCCATGCTCGTTTCTTTTCCATAAAACCAAATAACGTGACATTTATAACTTGGGAAAGAATAATGTAGATTAATTGAAACAATCTATAGAGAACACTTGGCACTCAGAAATGTAACAATAATGATCAATGAGGTGTGATTATTATCATTGTCATCCTCAACCTCAACATGCCCTTCATAATCCTTTTGAAATAGTTTGGGGAGATCCATTTTCTATTGTCTGCATGGGATGTCTTCAAAAAGAAGAATCAATATTGGGGGGAAATAAAAAACTTGGATACGATTTCCAGAACGTCCACCACAATCGTAAACAAATTTTATGTTCCTCATGGCTAAAATTTTGGACATATGTGTTTTCCCATTTGTCTACTCAGACTGAATTGTTACTCTGATGATGAACACTCAACATACCTGATAGTGATCTCTTCATCATGTCTTTCAGCATTTAGTGCCTTCTGATACTTCTCTGCAGGGTCATGACAAGATGGAAAATCCAATGTCCCTTCTTCACATAGTTTCCAATGAAAACATGAGATCTTTTTTCTGTTTGTTTGTTAATTTTTTTTTTCTTTTTGGTACTGAGGATCAAACTCCCAACCTCACAGGCACTTAGTAAAACACAGGCTCTTTCCTCAGAATAGATTTAATGGCATCTCATATATGAGCTTTCAGATATAGGTAGTCATAGCAGGAAGAAACACAGGCATGGTGGTTGCAGGACTAGAGCCATCAAACAACTTCTGAAGGCATGGACTAGGTATTGATTGTTATATGACCTTGGAGACTCACTGTGTTGAGCTCATAATTTGCCATATTAGCCCTCACATACTCTAAGAACTTTCTAATTTTAATGGAAGAAAATGGAAAAATAAATGTTTACTAAATTTGAGGGGTTCTTCCTTTAATCAGAGGGAAGATTACTTATATATTTATTTCCTTTGTTTCTTTTGAAGATTTGTCTGTTTTTGTTTCATTTTCTGTTATGGTAAAATTTTTAATTAATTAATTAATTAGTTTGGTACTGAGCCTGCCAGGCAGGCACTTACGTCACTGAGCTAAATCTCTGGCCCTAATTTTTTACTAGGCAGTTCAGGCTGGCCTTAAACTCATTTTGTAGCCCATGCTGGTCTTGAACTCAGAACAATACTCCTGTCTCGGCCTCCTGAGTGCTGCAATTAAAGGTGTGTGTCACCACGCTTGGTGATAAAATTTTTGATTTAAAAGAATTGACAATTTTCATCATTTTAAAGCATAGATCTCAGTGGCAATAAGTATACTCACATTGTGGTACAGCCACCCCCAAAATCCACTTACAGAAATCGTTCATCTTCACAGACTAAAACTTTGTACCCATTATAAGTCCCAATTCTTCTCATGTTCAAGCACTAGCTACTATCATTTTACTATAATAAATATATGGTAAGAATTTAAAATCATCTAATATAAAAATAATGTGATCATGGAGACAGAATGTGCATGTGTAAATGTTTAATTTTACTGTCTTGTTCACTCTATATTTATACCGGATACCTGAGGTCCTAAGATGAAAATTTTCTACTGTGGAGCCGGCTCAGGCTGCTTTTAATGTCCCTGTTCCTCAGGCTATAGATGAATGGATTTAGCATTGGGGTGACCAAGGTGTAAATGACTGAGGCTACCAACCAATTTCTGGGAGACTGTGTTACACTTGAACCAAAGTACACACCAATGCTTGCCCCATAAAATAAGCAAACAACTGACAAGTGAGACCCACAGGTGGAGAAGGCTTTAAACTTTCCACCTGCTGATGAGATAGATTCTCAGAATGGAATAAATAATTTTATAGTAAGATAAAAATATCTCTGAGATGGGAAAAAATCCAAATAGGACACCAACAAGTATACTTCAAAATGTTACTGGAGAAGTCAGAACAATTAAGATTAATGAGTTGAGCAGGGTTACAGAAGAAATTGGAAATGAACACATCCTTGAAGCAGGTAAATTGTAAGACAAACAAATTGTGGAGCTGAGAGTCCAAGAGGCTAAACAAAAAAGACAGCATAACTAAGAAACCACAAAGGCGAGGATTCATTATGACTGGGTACTGCAGTGGGTGACAGATTGCCACAAACCGGTCATAGGCCATGACCATCAGAAGCATGTCATCCATACTTCCAAAAAGAATATAAGCATACATCTGTGTGAGGCAGCCCACATAGGAAATGACCCTACTGTGAGTTAGGATGTCCACTATCTTCTTTGGTACCATGGTGGAGGTGAAACAGATGTCAGCTAAGGACAGGCTGGAGAGGAAGAAGTACATGGGGATGTGGAGGTGGGAGTCAGATCCAATGGCCAGGATGATGAGTAGGTTCCCAAGTACTGTAACAAGGTACAGGGACAGGAACAGGTCAGAGAGGATGGGCCGAAGGTCTGGATCATCTGAGAAGCCCAGGAGATGGAATTCAGAGACCTGTGTTAAATTTTTTGTTTCTGTATTGCTTGGACACCTTTTGAAAAATAAAAAGTTGGAAGAAAAGAAACACATAAACAAGTACATTCTATTCTGCATGTATTTTGAATTCATGTATTTGAACATACATTATTCATATTTTAAGTCTTCATACTTTCAGCAGTATTTGTCAATTGTGACAAAATCAATTACCTTGGGAACTTTTTCCACCATCGGTCTTTGTGTTATTCACATCCTTCTGTACCCACCTACTTTAAAGATATTAAACAATGTAATTGCCAAAACATTAGCAACTAAGAAGTCCATGATCACAGCAAAATACAGTGTCCTCTTTTAATCAAATATAAATACTAAATACTAAATAATAGCCTGTCCCCTTTCAGAAAAAACATATAATAGCAATTAAGGAACATTAAAATTTATGTGTATCTAAACCAAGGTAAAATATCCCTATATTTAGAATATTTTTAAAAAGTCCACAAAAGCTAGAACTGCATCATCTGAACACTAAACTAACTGACAGTTCTTTGGTAAATATAGATATACACCTGTTATCTCCCAGAAGATTTACATCATTCTTGGGTTCCTGGTTCCCTGAGTGTTCACTCAAATTGCTTGTCTCTTAAGAAATATTTCATATATAATTTGTATCCTTGAACTTTAAGAGCTGCACAATTTTAAAAAGTTTGTTTCCTTCAATGCACATTATCATACTATTGACTGCAAATGTAACATTACAGTACACAGCAGCAGTAAATGATTAAAAATTAATGAAGTGTACCTAGACATGGGTGCACATGGCTGTGATCCCAGCACTCTGAGAGGGTGAAGCAGGCGGATTGAATGTTTGAGCACAGCATCTCAGTTACTTTTCTTGTTGCTGAGATAAAATACCTGCCACCCAAATTAAAAGTAGGAAAGGTGTATTTAGTTCACACTTTGTAGATGTTTCAGTCTATAATTAGCTGACTCCAAGGTAAGGTGGCCTGGGTAGTGGGGCATTGCAAAGAAGAAACAGTTCATGGAGGGCAGAATGTAGCAAAGCAACAAGGTACAACCACAGCTCTTTTTATCCTTTATATCTTATCTAGGCTATGTATGGTGGGTATTGCTCACACCCTTCATCCTAGTGTCCTTAATCCTAGCATTGCACACCAAGAATGAATTCCAGCATCACACACTTGAGATCAAGTCATATCACCCAGTCTGGGAAACAATGACTTAGAAAGACTTTGTCTCAAAATTGAAAAATATAACAGAGCTGGGTCTGTAACCCTGGATTCAATTCTCAGCACTCTCCCAATGGCCAAAATAAAGAAATGTTAAGAAACATTTTTCATTTACTGCAAGACAAAATAGGTAGAAATCTCAAAGACATAGGGATAGACAGACAGTTCATGAAGGAAAACCAAACTGCACAGGAAATACTTCAAAGAATGAACAAATGAGATCTCATCTTATTAAAAAGTTTTTGTACATCTAAAGAAATCACCAAGAGAGTGACAAGAAAACCCCTGGATTGGGAAAAGATTTTGTCCAACTATCACTCTGCCAAAGGACTTTATTTTGAATATATAAAGAACTGAAAAAAATCAGACCCCCCAAATTCAAAGACTCAATCCAAAAATAGTCATCTGAGATGAATGTGCTCCACCTGCACACCCCGGGAGGCCACCCTTCCTTGCTGCACACGGGACCCAGCCTACTGGGTCCCGAGATCCTGCATGCCGCAAGAATCAGCGCGAACCTCAGGGGAAGGCCGGCCATCCTCGCAGGACACAGAGCTACATAGATTCCAGAAGAAAATGACAAAACGAAAGACCAAGAGGCAGTCTCAGTCCCCCAGCCCACAAAGAACAAACCCAAGAGATACTGAAATGGAAGACAGTGGGAGTCACACAAATGGACTTTCTGAAATGATAGAAAATGCAATAAAGAAACAGCTTGATGAAGCTATAGAGAAAATC
>RJWM01052561.1:0-10073 GCA_004363535.1 Dasyprocta punctata | reverse complement strand
TTCTTTCTTTCTTTCTTTCTTTCTTTCTTTCTTTCTTTCTTTCTTTCTTTCTTTCTTGTTTTCCCTTTTTCCCTTTAGGAAGAGTAAGAATGAGCCACAGGAATTACAGACTTCACTTTATTAAGTGAAGTGCAGATTAAACCATGGATGGAGGTATAGTTGAAAAACAACTAGTGAGACTGTAATAGAGTTAGGCGAAGTACAGAGAGAATTGCTGAAATACTCTTCTTTAGCTGTGGGATCTTTAAGATTGGGTGCCCCTTCTGCATAAAAGACTTTCTTTTTGATTTATGCATTTTTAATAGTCTTGTATAAAAGTTTATTTGCCAAAAATAACTTTGCTACTTTTTAGTGGTCATTAGGTTTTTTTTTTTTTAATTCAGGCAAAATATTTGAAAATCTCATGTAGATAACTCTTGTTAACATTCTTTAAAGAAAACTGCATTTTTAGGCAAGTAACACTGCACCTGAAGGTGTAGGGTTTGCTCTTTATTCTCCCAAAAGAAAACATTTAATAAATTTATATATAGCCCCAGAAAAAAAATAAAAGATGTTATTGTGTTATATACCTCAGGCCTTTTTGTTTTTGTTTTTCTGCTTAATGTTATGTCAAGGAGATGAGTTTAAATATTTGCTCTTTGGTAAGTAGTTTTGCTGACTAGAAAAATTTAAACATGAGAAAAACACAGGGCACGTCTCTGAAATAGTTTAGAGAATTAAGTTTTGTACAAAATTCTAGAAAGTGATAAATTAGAAAAGTCTTGCCTTGCCATCTAACCAGTGCCTGATGAAAGGTATGTGATTTGGTGGAAGAATAAAGGATAGTTAAAGTGAACAGCTTACTTCATTGTGATACGTATGATTAAGAACATTAGATTAGCTGGTAAAGATTGTTTATAAAGTAATCCAACATCATAGAAAACACTTTTCTTTGCAGTGATCTTGTCTTGAAAAAAAAAAACAGTAAGGTCATTTAGTTATTTTGATGTAATAACATATTCTAACATACATATTGTGTAGTAATGATTTAAACATAAATAAGACAACATATTGCACCACAAATGTCGAAATCACTTTCATCAAGAATTCCTAATTCTAAACTTTTAATGTTTTAGTATTCTTGCTATGGCAAAGAGAAACACTGAAAAGACACCCAGGATTCGGAGGCAGATTTATTTATATCGACGAGTGCTAATCAGGGTCATCCCAAAATATCAGGCCCTATTCTGTTAGTCTAGGGCTTATGTGGGATAAGCAAGCAGGAAGTACTGAAGCAGAATAGTTGTCTGTCTTTGGTTGGTTCTTACAATATGCATCATAGTGACCTGCTGTTCATCACAATGACCAGCCATTTCTAAGAAACTTAAGTAATAGGAACTGTAACAGGAACTGTTACCTGGAAAACTAATAGAAACTGAAGTATATTGGCTGGGTGGGATTTTCTTCTACATTATAAACTTGGCATGTTTAAGTCTTAATGTTTTTCTTATTGGCTTTCTAATCCTCCTTTACTTCCTGCTATCTATGAAACTTTTCACTCTGCTATTTAACAGCTGTATGAACTTGGATAAGTTATTTAATCTATCTGTCCCTGAGTTTTCTCATCTTTACAATTGAGATAATTGTAGTACCTGTATTAGATGAGTATAAAAATTAAATGACAAGAGTTAAACATACTAAGTGTTTAGCTGTGTCTGGTATGTGTTTCTCATTATAGTGAACAACGACACTGAGCCTAATCTAATCAGCCACACAATGAGAGATAATATATCATATCACTACCCTGGGAAAAGATCTAAATTTGGAATTTGAATAATGGTTTCTACTACATTCATATTGAATTTATACCATCATAAAGTAAAAAGAAAAAAAACAGTTGAACCATTCTAAGTATGGGAACTGTCTGTGTATTTTATATACTTTTTTGGGGAGAGTTGAGATTTTTTTGTTGTCATTTGTTTGTTTTTGCAGTACTGAAGATTAAACCCTGCAACTTTGCACTGAGGTATATCCCTTGGCCTTTTTATTCTTTATTTTGAGACAGGATCTTCTTAAAATGTCCAGGCAGGGTACAAATTTCAGTCCTCCTACTTATTAAGCCTCCAGATTACAGATGTGGGCCACCATGCACAGCTCTCTACATAAGTCTTTTATAAAATACACTTGTAAATACTTTCAGTCCATGGTTTATCTTTTTATTTTCTTTTTTATTTATTTATGTAGTTTTTATTTTATGGAAAAAATAAAATTTCAGAACAAAATAATAGAATAGTAATGGTTAATTCATTGAATATTGTTATCTTCAAAGTAGTTACTCAGAGTGCAAGATGTAGGCATAAAAAATTCTCCAAATGTTATTAGCACAAATCTTTCTTTTCAATAGATCTTTTCATTTTCTTTTTGTGTTTTTTGTTTCTTTTTCTTTTTTTTTTTTTTTTTTTTTTTTTTTTTTTTTTTTTTTTTTTTTTTTTTTTTTTTTTTTTTTTTTTTTTTTTTTTTTTTTTTTTTTTTTTTTTTTTTTTTTTTTTTTTTTTTTTTTTTTTTTTTTTTTTTTTTTTTTTTTGTTGATTTTTAAAGATAGGCTCTCACTATATACTTCAAGCTGGCCTTGAACTCACAATGTCCAAGTGCTGCCATTACAGGCATGAGCCATTGTGCCTGGCTTTTGTTTTCTTAATAGTGTTTATTTGAAATACAAAATTTTAAAATTTGATGAATTTAAATTTGTCAGTTTTTTTCATTCATGGATTGTCCTTTTGAGATTGATGTCTCTGTACCATAGCCATTCAGATTTTTCTTGTGTTTTCTTCTGTTTTATAGTTTTAATTTAAAATCTATGTTTTTAGGTGTTTTTTTTTTTAATACAGTATAAGGTAAGGTTCCACATTAATTTGCATATAGACATCCAATTATGTCAGTACCTTCACTGAACTGGTTTCAAACCTTTTTCAAAAATCACTTGGCTATCTGGGCATCATATTGTATACCTTTAGTCCCACGTACGTGGAAGGCTAAGACAGGAGTTTGAGGTCAACCTGAGAGACTTATGAAGTGTGCCCATCTCAAAAAGAATTAATTTGACCAAAATGTAAATGTTTGTCTCCAGACTCTCATTTGATTTATATCTGTTGTATCTTTGATTATTGTGGCTTGAGATTAAATATAGAATATTTAATAATCAAGTAGAGTAGCTTAACCTTTTTGGTGTCTTCAGCATGTGTATGAAGCTTCTCAATTTAATATGCTGTTTCATTTGCTGGATTTCCCTGTTATGTTTTTGACTAATCTGTGGCTTCATCACTGATTTGACTAGGACTGCAGCCTCAGGGTAGCTGTGTAACTGGTCTTCTCAGTTTGTCAGGAATCTCAGTTATTGTTGACAGTGTTGCTGGATCTGGGACTTGGGCATGCCTTTGGAGGGTATATTTTGTCCTTGGCCCCTTTCTCTTTCACTGCCTCTTGACCACCATGAGGTAAGCATCTTTGTTCTACCATTTGCTCCTGGCAGTGATGTTCAGCCTCTCTCAGGCCCATAGAAATGGCACCTAGGAATCATGGACTGAAACATCTGAAACTATGAATTAAAAAAAAAACAAAAATGTTCAAGTATGGATTAAAATATTGTAGATTTTAAAAGCATCATGTGTGAAATATCACAAATATATTTGCTGTTTGTATAGTTAGTATGAGATGGAGTCCAATATACCTTTAAGATCTAAGTATTATAGTTTTGGGGGACAGAAGTCCCTGCCTTGAAGAAAGAGACAGTGCTCAAGATTCTTGACTGGAAGCAGAGTGTTTACAGAGTCACAGCTCTGAAAGCTACTGACGCACTAAAACTAGTGGACACATTGTATAAATTGATAGTAGGGTAGTGAGACTGGTTCATATTTTTAAAAGAAACCCTGGCTCTGGTGGTTTTTTTGTTTTTGTTTTTGTCTTTTGTTTTTTGTTTTTTTGAGAAAAAACTCTAATAAGGTCATGTTATTTAAAATGTTGGTAAATGGGTATTCACTTTCTATAACATGCGTATCAGAGAACAGTCTAGAGTGCAGTAAAGTTTTTCAGATAAATTTTGAATACTGATTATTTTGATAATAAAAGTGAAGGCATCTGTGATGGTATGGATTTCTACTCCAGAAACTGAGAGGCTGAGGCAGGGAAATCGGGTGTTCAGTCCCAACATAGGCAATTTAGTGGAACCTTGTCACAAAGTAAAAAATAAAAAAGGGGATCCAGATGTAGCTCAATAGACCCTGTCCTCAGTCCCCCATGGTGAAAGAAAGAAAGATTGATCGACTGATCTGTTGTAGATACTCATGGCACTTAATCACAGGGGCATAATATTAATTTTTTTTTAAATCTTAGGATGCCTGTTTATACCAAATTTATTTTTATTTTTTATGGTGCTGAGGATTGAACTTAGGTCCTCTTCTATGTTGAGCATATACTCTACCACTGAGTCTCTGTCTTCAAAATTGAGTTTCGATTAGGAGTCATCATCAGATCTTTGATGGGACTCATCCTCACATAGGATTTCTTCAAAGGATTATCTGTAGGTAAGTGTTGTATAAATTTTGAGTTTTCAAAGTGAGAAACCATAAAATATATGTATAGTGCTAATAATCATCTTTCTGATATTCGGATTTTTTTTCCTATTATGGTTATAAAGTCTTATCCTTTGAACCTACCAGAGAGGAAAAATTGGATTATTGCTATAAAATCATAAAATTAAGATTCATTTTTATCATTTTCTCTTTTCATTTTCATCCTTTTTTGTATTTATTTTTTAAAGCTTAATATGTATTGACTTCCTTAAATCTTTGTATGCCAAACTTAATTTTACCATTAGAGTACTTTTTTAAGAAAAGTAATATTTACACTATTGTCTTAACCTCTTTTCTTTTGCTATAGCTTAATCCTTGGAGACTGGATAAATCATAAAGAAAGAGAACTTTTTTCTCCCAGTTTTAGAGGATCGGAGGTCCAATACCAAGGTACCTTTACCCAGTATGGATGGCCTTCTTCCTTATGTAGCATAGAGGACATCATAGGTGAAGACAGTGTGTGAAAAAGCAAGAATTAAGGAACAAGAGAAAGCTGAGGAAACCACACTAACTTTTAAAACAGCATATTCTCACAGTAACTAACCAATTGCTGTGATAAGTGGCCTTAACCCTTGAAACCCTCATGACCTAAGAACTTCTTAATGGCACCAACTAAGGACTTCTTAATGGCTCCATCTTGTAATGTAATTAAATTGCCAGTTAAATCTAAACATGAGTTTTGGAGAAGACACTCATCCTTAGCAGTTATTTGAGAATTCAGTAAGTTTTATTTATAATTCAATAACAAACATTTTAATAAATGACATTATTTCCCTTTCACTTAATTAGAGAGGATATATCTAGTATTATAATTGTAGAAATCTCATTGAGAGGCTTTTGGCAGGTTTTTTTGCAGTAAATTTCAAAATTATCTGTTTTTTTCAATCAGACTTATTTTATTTTGTTTTGTTTTACATTGTTGGGGATTGATCTTCGGTCCTTATAAACACATGAAATGTAGTCTATCCCCAGACTACATCCCCAGCCTTAATTTAATTTAATTTAATTTTTTTTAAGAGGAAAGAGACGCAGAAAAGAAAGACAAAAAGCAAAAGAGACAAACAAATAGCAACTACAAATCCAATACAATAAGGTATAGGTTTCTAAAACAAGATGATAGAAATTTGACAATGGTTGCAGTATTGCATATTGTTACCTTCAAAAGGGTTGTTTAGATTAACAGATATAGGCATTTAAAATTGATCTTATTAAGTACTAACTGTTCTTTTTCAAAAACTAATGCATTTAGTAGTATAGTCATTTTAGCTATCTTATGTATACATACATACAAGTTTATGACTTTTCCCTTTTTCTTCCTTCTTTCCTCCTTTCCTCTATCCCAATTACTTTTGCTGTTTGAGCAGTTTCTCACCCTTACACAGTATTTATTGTAGAGTTTGAATCATATATACTTGGTCAGTTTCTTACAGTGGGGAGAAAATACAGTATCTACACATGTGAGTTTGATTTATTTCACTATGTTAATGGTCTCAAGTTGCATCCATTTACTTATAAAAGTCTCGATGCACTCTTTCTTGATAGCTGAGTAATACTCCATTGTAGAAAAATATCACATATTTTCTATCCATTCCTTGATTGATGGGCAGTTGGATTGTTTCCAAGATTTGGTTATTACAAATTGTGTTGCTATGAACATGGGTGCACATACATCACTGTGGTATGATATTTTCAGTTCTGGGAAAATGCCCAGAAGCGGGATAGCTGGGTCAAATGTAATCACTAATCCTAGCTTTTTGAGGAATCTCCACACTGATTTCCACCGTGGTTGCACAAGTCTACACTCCCACCAACAGTGGAGAAGAGTTCTGTTTCCCCCACAGTCCTTCTAGTATTTGTTATTGTTTGATTTCTTGATCTTGGCCATTCTTTCTGCGGTAAGATGGAATCTCACTGTTGTTTTAATTTGCATTTATGAAATGACCATTGATGTTGAACATTTTTTCATGTATTTATTTGCAATTTGTATTACTTCATCTGAGAAGTGTGTACTCATCTCAGATGCCCATTTTTGGATTGGCTTCTTGAATTTTAGGGGCCTGATTTTTTTTAATTCTTTATATGTATTAGATAGAAGTCCTTTGTCTAAGGGACAGTTGGACAACATATTTTCCCAATTCATGTGTTTTCTTTTCACTCCATTGGAGATTTCCTTTCACATTCAAAAACTTTTTAAAAACACGAGATCCCATTTGTTGATTCTGGAAAGTATTTCCCATGCAGTTTGATTTTTGTTCATGAGCTCTATGCCTACTCCTATGTCATCAAGATTTTTTTCTATTTTGTCTTCCAGCCAATTTAGTGTCTCTGTTTAAATATTCAGATCTTTAATCCATTTTGACTTTATTTTAGTGCATGGTGATAGACATGGATCTAGTTTTAGTATAGGACATATGGAAAGCCAGTTTTTCCAGCACCACTTATTAAGTAGGCTTTCTTCCAATGTACATGTTTAGCCCCTTTGTCAAAGATGAGGTGCCTGAGTGTGTTTGTAGTTGTGGCTGTATCTTCTAATCTATTCCATTGATCTTCAGGTCTGTTTTTATTTCAGTACCATGCTGATTTTATCACAGTAACTTTGTAATATAGTTTCAAGTCGGGAATTGTGATGCCTCCTGCCTTCCCTTTGTTGCCCAGATTTGCCTGTGCTATTCTAGGTCTCTTCTGCTTCCAGATGAATTTTAGGGATGATTTCTCTAACTCTATGAGGTATGCAAGTGGTATTTTGATTGGAATTGCATTAAATCTGTATAACAATTTTGGGAGAATGGCCATTTTCACAATATTTGTTCTTCCTGTCCATGAATAGGGAATATCTTTCCATTTTCTGAAATCCTCTTCGATTTCCTCTTTCAGAGTAATATAATTTTCACTGTATAGATATTTTACTTCCTTCGTTAGGTTGATTCCTAAGTATTTCATTTTTTTGGATGCTATAGTAAAGGGTGTGGTTTCTCTTATTTCTCTCTCAGTGAGTTTGTGGTTTGTGTACAGCAATGCTATTGATTTTTCAGTGTTGACCTTGTATCCAGCAACATTACTAAATTTGGTTATTACATCTAGAAGTCTTTCAATGAATTTTTGGGGGTCTTCTATGTAGAGTATCATATGATCTGCAAATAATGATTATTTAGCTTCTTCCTTTCCTATCCTTATTTCTTTTATTATCTCTCTCTTGTCTAATTTCTCTAGCTAATGTTTCCAGATCTATTTTGAATAGGAGTGATGATAATGGACATCCTTGTCTTGTTCCTCATTTTAGGTTGAAAGTTTTCAGTTTTTAGCCATTTAGTAAGATGTTGGCTATTGGTTTCTGCTCTATGGCTTTTATTAGGTTAAGGTAGAGACCATCCATTCTGATTTTCTGTAGGGATTTTATCATGAATGAGTGCTGGTTTTTGTCAAAAGCTTTTTCTGCATCTGTTGAGATGATCATGTGATTCTTGTCCTTGGCTCTGTTGATACAGTGAATTGCATTTATTGATTTTCATATGTTGAACCATCTCTGCATTCCTGTAATGAGTCCCACTTGATCATGGTGTATAATCTTCCTGATGACTTGTTGCATTCTATTTGCCAGTATTTTATTGAGGATTTTTGTATCATGTTCATTAGGGAGATTGGCCTGTAGTTCTCTTTTTTGGTTGGGTCTTACTCTGGTTTTGACATTAGGGTAATGCTTGCTTCCAGGAATGAGTTAGGTAGACTTGCTTCCCTTTCAGTTTCATTGACGAGTTTGAGGAGTGTTGGCATTAAGTCTTCCCTAAATTTCTTGTAGAATTCAGCAGTGAATGCATCAGCACCTGGACTTTTCTTTGTTGGTAATGTTCTAATTACATTTCCAACTTCATTCACTGGGTTATTCAGCAGTCTTACTTCTTGATTCAGCTTTGGTAATTCACAGATTTCTAGGAATCTGTCCATTTCTTCTGTGTTATTGAACCTATTGCAGTAAAAGTTTTCGAAGTTGGTATTGATTATCTTCTGTATTTCCACAGGGTCTTTAGTGATTACACCCTTTTCATCTCTTATTGCATAGATTTGAGTTTTTTCTTTCCTCTTTTTGGTAAGTTTGCCTAGGGGTATATCAATTTTTATTTATTCTTTCAAAGAACCATCTCTTTGATTCATTAATTCTTTGTATTGTTTTCTTAGTTTCAATTGCATTAATTTCTGCTCTTATCTTTATAATTTCCTTCCTTCTTTAGATTTTGGGCTTGACTTGCTCTTTTTCTAGAAGTTTCAGGTACAGCATTAGGTTATTTAGGTGTGTTCTTTCCATTTTTCTGATTTAGGAGGTTAGTACTATAAATTTCCCTCTAAGGACTTCTTTTATTGTGTCCCACAGGTTCTTAATGTGGATTTGCATTTTCATTCAATTATCGATATTGTTTAATTTCTTTAATTTCTTCTGTGACCCACTGATTGTTTCAGAGCGTGTTATTTAATTTCCATGTGTTTTTGGGGTTCTTGTGGGTTTGTTGTTAATTTCCAATTTTATTGCGCTATGGTCAGGCAATACGCATGGAATTATTGTAATTCCTTTGCATTTACTTAAGCATGTTCTGTAGGCTAGTATATGATCTGTTTTAGAGAATGACCCATGTGCAGCTGAGAAGAATGTGTATTGTGATGTTGTTGGGTGGAACACTCAGTACACATCTACTAGGTCCATTTGTTCACAAGTTTCATTGAGTTCTGCTATTTCTTTTTTTTGTTTGTTTTTGTTTTTGTTTTTGCGGCACCGGGGATTGAACTCAGAACCTCACACGCCTGCCTGACCGGCATGTAAGCCAATGAGCCAAACTCCCAGCCCTGGTTTTTTGAGGCAGGGTCGCACTGTGTAGCTCAGGCTGGCCTTGCGCTCACGTTGTAGCCCAAGCCGGCCTTGAACTCACAACGCTCCACCTACCTCAGCCTCCCGAGTGCTGGGATTAAAGGTGTGTGCCACCACGCCTGGCTGAGTTCTGCTATTTTTCTGCTAATTTTTTGTTTAATTGATCTGTCTCTTTGTGACAGTGGGGTGTTAAGGTCCCCCATTATCACTGCATTACTGTTTGTTTGATTTTTCATGTCTAGTAAGATTTGTCTTACATAGTTGGTTGCTCTCATATTTGGTGCCTATATATTTATGATCATAATCTCTTCATCTTGAAGTTTTCCCCTAACAAGTGTGCAGTGACTTTCTTTACCTCTTTTGATTATTCTTGGCTTGAAGTTCACATTGACTGCAAAATAGCTACCCCTGTTTTTTTCTGGGTTCCTTTTGCATGGAGTATTGTTTTGTATCCTTTGGTTTTTAGTCTGTGAATTTCCTTTTGAGTGAAATGTGTTTCCTGTACACAGCATATTGTCGGGTTTTGTTTCTTAACCCACTCTGCCAGTGTGTTTCTTTTCATTGGTGAGTTGAGACCATTTACATTGATTGATACAACTGACATGTACTGA
>RJWM01052560.1:0-10069 GCA_004363535.1 Dasyprocta punctata | reverse complement strand
GGTATAGTCTCTTCTCTCAAAGTTCAGAATTCAGTGAAGTAAACATGTAATGTTTAGTACCAGTGTGTAGTGTTCACTTGTCTGAGCTCTTTACATATCTTCTGCTTTATCCTTTCAACCAATCTCTATATTATTATTTTTTAATTTTAAAAAGCAAAACAGAAAAAAGGGTAGAAATGATTCATAATTTCAAAAAAGCAGTAGGAAAATGACACTAGTTAATATATTGTATACTGTTACCTTAGAAGCAGTTATTCAGGTTGCAAGATCTAGACACAAAAAATGATCAGTCAAACAACGACAGCACAAACTGTTCTTTTTGATGAACTAACAGAGATTAGTAGTATAGTTATCTATCTTGCATGCATATACACACATACATTTATATATGTTTACCAACATTAAACTTCAGAAAACTGGTGTTTACAAAGCCTAGATAAATCTGAAATGATTCATCAAGGTGACAAGTTGAGGAAATAGACATGAACCTTAGTCCACTTTACCATACCAATATACACTTTTCAGCAAAAGCAATGACCTTAATTATACTGTTAACTATTCTACTCATATGAAAGCACCAAGTATCAAAAGCTGTGGAGGACAATGAAGAAAAAGTAATAGAAAACTCAAGGTCCTTGCCCATGTAGAGCCAGCATTCTTACAGAAGAGACAAATCATTAAGCTAGGAAAACTGTAAATAGTTCAGTTCAAAATGGAGATTACATCCGTGAAGTACGTAAAGTAGAGTAAGTGCATAGAGGAGGGAAAGGTTTTCAAAAAAGTGCTCTCTGAGGAAGCAGTATAGAAGCAGAGACACAGATGATTTGAAGAAGCAACTTATGCATTGCCCTGGGAGAATTATCTACAAGTCCACATCATAGAAAAGTCTAAAGATTTTCAAGGACAAGACTTAACTCTTTTTTTTTTTTTTGGTATCACCGGTAGATTAAGCTGATTTTTACATTTTAATGATTAAAAATATGAAACTATATATTTTGTGATGTTAAGCTTACAGGAAATTATATTTCAATGACACCTACAAAATTTTGTTAGAACACAGCATGCTCATATGCTTACACACCATTCCAGAGTGGTGAAGGTAAAAAACAATGGCAAAATGGAAACAATGTGACAAAGACTGTAGGACTTAAAAACCCTACAATATTTACTATCTGTGAAAATTAAGCTAACTTTTCAAAGTAATTGGCTTGGTCACTGCCCAAGGGAATGCAAAAAGCATGGTTCTGGGTTTGTTTGGGTGGGTCATGGAGATGTGACCTTAGGATCTGTATCTGGTCCCAGGCCCCTTCCCCTCTGACACTGCTTCTCTGCTGTGCTTCCTGTTCACAATGAATTCAACAACTTTGCTCTACCATGATCTTTTGTCATGGTGTTCCTACATTGGACCCACTCAACCATGGACTGAATCCCCTGATACTATGAGCAAAAAAAAATCTCCTTGCTTTAAATTGTATATGTCAGTTATTTGACCCCAGTAACATGAAAGCTAACTAATACACAACCTGTGCTTTACAGTAAAAGTTTCATCAACCAGGATGAAAGACAGTGTGAATAGTAGTGGGAAGGAAGGAAGGAAAAGGTGATAAAGCAAGCTGGTGAGTGTAGATCAGTTAATTTTGGAGGCTTTGAATAGTGGGTTTGAGATAAATTTTGCAGAAGTCTTCATGGACATTTTATTGAGGACTGAGTTGCTAGGAAAGGAAAAAGAAAGCAGAAAAAAATCTGTCATATTGTTCTTTTAAAGAAGGATTTGATCAAGCTCTTAACTCAGGTAATAGCAGAGAAGTTGGAAGAAGCATCCACTTAGAATAAGTAGGATATGGTTGGTAGTCTACAAATTAGATGTCACAAACAGAAAATAGACAAGGCTCCCGAGATTCTGGACTTATCAGTGGGATAATCTTTGCAGATGTTTACCAAAATGGAGAAGATTTAAAATTACTTAGTTTAAGGGGGACCAAGAACTGTGTTCTGTTCATAGTGAGCTGACCATCTCCATTAAAATTCTAATAGTTAATGGTAGCTGGTCTAGAGAGCATAAGGGTCTAAAACGCAATGGAGATCGTCATTCTACAGACTAAATTAAAGCCATGAAGTTTGATGCAATCATTTGAAGATGCAATGTGTAGAATGAGAAGGCAGACAAGCACTGCACCCCAAAGATGCTCCACATTCAAAGTCCTAAGGGTCAGAAGCAAACCTGAGTGTCCAGTGAGGTGGAAAGTAAACCAGGAGATTCTAGCCAAGGGAAGAAAGTATTTCAAAAAGGAGGAAATAACGAACACTGAGTGGGACAAAAGGGAATGTGATAGTTCTAACACTTGAAACATTACCTTATTATTATTTATTCTTTGTGATTGCTATTCTTGTTTCTAATGAAGAAGTTTCTACAACTTCTCAAAATTATATTTTTGTGAAGACAAAGCTATCATCAAATCCAGAAAATATCATTCCATAAGTTCAGAACACTCAGAATTCACTTTTAATCACATTTACAGAGTCAGAAACTAGAAGTTCCTCTCAATAATGAAATCATCCTCTTGATTAAATGATAATATTTAGAATATACACTAAAGAAAAAAATGACTCAAAGTATCGTATTATAGACACATATCCATTGTATCCATTGCATTTTTATTGGTACTTTGCCAGGAATTTGAAGAATAAGAAAAATGAAAAGAAAGACAAGAAATGTATAAGCCTCAGTAGAACGTCCCCTCTGATTATTTACTGCCTTTACAAGTCAGTAACCTCAGCGTATGTCACTATTTTTCCTATGGGGTCCTGTTAAATGTTTTTCTATCATAGGAGGAATTGAAAGACAGTAAAATAAATGACTTAAGTACCCACAGTAGTTGAAGAATTTATCAACTTTGTGTTATATGTCCAGTTAAAAAAAGAGAGAAAAGTTTTCTTGTAATTTTTATTTTTATAGAGAAAAATGCATTTAGTTTGTTGAGTTTTACCCATGTAGTTCTGAAAACATATTCATATTTCAAGATTATTTAAATTACTAACTATAATTTTTGAGTAGCTTGCCTGTTAGTTGACATTATAGCCTCATTTTAAAAGGTTCTATAGTTTATTAATGTTTAATGGAAGAATGATAGCCAGCTTTCATAGTAGCTTTATGATAACCAAGAGAATAACCTATGTAATATTTAACAGCCTAATGTACTAAAAGTACTTTACTAAAAATAATTTCTAAATGTAATCCTTTCACTCAGTGTGCTCTGCTTAATACATACCAACCATGGGATTCTGCCAGAAAAGAAGTATCACTAAGAAAGTGATTATTCAGACAAAAAAAAAAAAAATCTAAGGTCTACTGCAATTAACTAAAATAGAAAAAACATTTTAAAAAAACACTCTGCATTATGTTGGCTGGAGATTCTCTTTTCTCTATGTAACTGCATTTATTATTTTCTAGAATATTTTGAGATTACCAAAGTTGACTGCAACTAAGCAATCAACATTGATTGAATGAGTTCTAAGAGGCAAACGTCATACTAAGAATTGAGTTAGAAATGAAGACTCATTTCCTTCTCTGAATGAATTTACATTCCAATGGAGAAAGAATGCTAGCAAGCAGAGAGTTCTAATCCAAAGTGTAAGGTCACATGCTACTTTCCAAAGTTGGTAGGTTCACTATTACATACACTCACTTCAATGGCTTAAGTAGATAAACCAAAAGAATAAGCAACTTGCAAAGTGTTCTATACATGTTAGTACCAAACATCAAACCAACTTTTGTTTATGGATATGAGGTCCTGAAGCAATTACAATGTGGAGAATCTCACCAGGGTTTCACACCTAAAATCATAGGTTAAGATTCATCATCCCTTCACCACGTCACCCTGAATCCTCATCATTGTCTACCTGAATTCAGAACTCTCACATGTAAATCACAGCCTCCCTCTGTGATTGCATGGAAAAAATTAGAACTACCATGCACTAAATGTGAATCCAAATGTTTCTAAGTGTCTTTGTTATTTTAATATATGTATTATTCTTCAAAGTTTTCTCCAATTTTATTTTGACCATCGTGAATGTTCAAACCTCCCATGCAAGTGAAATATATAAAATTAAGTAGAATGACTTCAAAATCAGGGAATTTTATAATTAACTTTTAAACTAGACATGTCTCCCACTGGTTTTGATTTCTATGACTCTCACAATACAACTTATTCTACAACTTCCCATTCATTGGTTAGACTAGGCACCTATGTTTGTAAGTCAATTTAAAATTTCTTGTCATTAACAAATAGGTTTATTACTTGGGTAGGACTGGGAAAAATCCATGACCTCCAAGAGACCACTCTGAGCCTGTGTTGCTCAGGAACCCGTAATAGAAATGTGTTTTATATTAGAGCTATGGTTTGCATATGGTGTGCAAGTGTCCCATAAGGATCCATGAGGTGAAAGCTTGGTCCCCAGTGTGACCATGTTGAAAAGTGGTAGCATCTATAAGAGGTTGGACTTCATGGTCAGTTCTTGGTCTGGTACAGTGAGTTAGTTCTCATAAGAGCACATTATTATAAAAGTAAGTCGTGCTATGCTCTTGGGCCTTCTATAAGGAGCCCTTCCTATTCCTGATTTTCTGTCTTGTTCTGATGCAAGCAAGAGGCTAAACAGTTGGGGCCACCTATTCTTAGCCTCCAAAACTGTGAGCTAAATGAAGTACCTAACCTCAGGTATTTTGTTGAAGCTACAGAAAATAGACTGATACAACTGTCTAACTCACGTAATCATTATAAAAGATAGAACAGATAGTATAATCTCAATTATAGTGAAGAAGAAATGGAGAACCACTCAATTACATAAACTTGCTCAAATCATTCAGCAATGCAATATATAGTCAAGACTTGACCTTGAAGCCTAGTTTCAGAGTCCAGGGAAAATTTTGTTGGAAAACTTAGAATAACTTTGCAAATTACACAGAGGGTCACAAATGGTACATAATTCTATTCTTATAGAAGAGATTTTGAACAAGTCAGAATGGAAGAATGGTTGTTTTTAGATATTTAAAGAAATAGTTAAAATATCCAATATTATTCAATAAAAATTGATGCCATAATTGGGTATTATATCATGTATTTTCCAAGACCCAAAATTTTATGATCCAATTGAATATACCATATCATTAAAAGAAACTGAAACAGCCTTGAAGCAGCAATGCCTGCTTCTCTACAGTCTTAGAAAAGTTAGAAAAAGACTAACACTGAATCCTTTCACAAAATACACAGTGAGGTCCTTTTATTGCAGACATCTTCACAATCAATTCAACCATATGATGAGAGGACCACCAATCAATCGGCAAGGGAATTCATCAAAACACACACTAAAAAGCCTCTCAAGTCAGAGCTCTGAAAGGAATTCAGCTATGTTATTTGAACACTAGGAACGCTCAGGCTTTAAAACTAAGATTGCCTCAAGTAGAAGATGAAGCTACCTCTTTTCCTGTGAAATAGTTGTCCCATGTTATTCAAAATGGGGTCAACCAATCAGTGAACTTTCTGGAAAGCAATTCTTTCTAAATGTTTACAAATAACCAAACATAGACAAGAGAGATAAGATGGCAATAACTATGTTTATTTTGTCCTTTTAAAATTTCTGAGGAAACGTGTTACATATAGAAATTCAAGAGCTTTAAATGACTCCAAGTCACTGAAGAATAATTATTCATCAAGGAAGAAATAAGATGAAGTAAAATTGTACCGGTTAAGTTGACTCCTTTTCTTCTCACTTCACACAAATTCTCAGAACAAAAAAAAAATGTGCTTTTGCTACAAGTCTGAATCTTTTATGTCACTTTCCTAAAGCAACCCTCAAAGCTTGAGTATAAAGTGTTTGGCTGCACACACATATGCAAATTCTTAAGCATCATCTGTCACATATTATAAATGTTCTTTTGATATAAGAAACTCTTTATTTTTAATTAGCCAATAAGATCCACAGATGCTTATACATACATGTCTACATAAGGTCTAAAGTACGTTGCACTTAACAATTATTGGGGATATTTTGTGTTGTTAGTCACTCAGTCAGGATTTCTAACCTAGATGAGATAAAGAACATAAAAATTAGAGGCAGAGACTGTATAAATTTTTAAAAGATGACTAATGTAGAAAACAAAATATGTCTAGCCCGAAACAATTCAACTCTAATTTTAATAATGTTTAACTCAGAACTCCATTCTGAATGGAGACAAAATCTGAAACAACAAGGATCTTCATTCTCAATAATTTCACTCAATATGGTACTCAAAACTTTAGCCTGAACAATTAAACAAGAAAAGGAAATAAAAGGCATGCAAATAAGAAGGAATGAAAACATTATCTCTGTTTGAAAATGATGTTATTATATGTAGAAAAAATTCTAAAGACACTCCAAAAAAGACTACTACTAGAATCAATAATCACAAGCATGTGGTATGCAAAAATCAACATACACAAATAGGTAGCATTTCAGCACACCAAGAAACAAATCATAAAATCAATATTTATAATATCTGAAAAAGAAAATAAGATACAATGGAATTAATTTAACCAAGGCAGTAATAGACCTCCACAATGAAGATTTAAAAACTTTGATGAATGAAATTGAGTTTATCTAATCCTGTAGGAGTAGTATACTCTCTTAATGACCTGAAATTTTCCCTAAGAAGCTATCTAATTGAGAAATAACTAATTGAGAAATAAATAAAAATTCAAAATTAAGTAAACTAATGAAGGTAATAAGTTTTTCTTGCTGCTAATTGGTACTTCATCAGTTATTTCTCAGCTAATTGAGGAATAAGTAAAAATTCAAGACATATATATTTTAAAATTGTTAAGAGTACATTTTTTTTCTTTTTCTTCTTCTATACCAAGGTCTCAGTGTGTAGTTCAGGCTGGCTCCTTTTCACAGTGCCTTCCAAATCCTGGGAGTTCAGCATATACCACCATGCCAGGCAAGTAAGAGTACATTTTTAAATTTTCTCACTAATGTGTGAGGTGATGGATATGTTAATTAGACTAATTTTATAATTACACATGTAGGCAATGTATCAAAAATCAATTTTAAGCCGGGCGTGGTGGCGCACGCCTTTAATCCCAGCACTCGGGAGGCTGAGGTAGGCGGAGCGTTGTAAGTTCGAGGCCGGCTTGGGCTACAACACGAGCGCAAGGCCAGCCTGAGCTACATAGTGCGACCCTGCATCAAAAAACCAGGGCTGGGAGTTTGGCTCAGTGCCTTAACGCCTGCCCTGGCAGGCGCGAGGTTGTGAGTTCAATCCCCGGTACCGCAAAAAAAAAAAAAAAAAAAAATCAATTTTAGCCAGGCATGGTGGTGCGCACCTGTAACTCCAGCACTTGGGAGGCTGAGGCAGGAGGATTGCTGCGAGTTCAAGGCCAGTTTGGGCTACAGAATGAGTTCAAGGCCAGTTTGGGCTACAGAATGAGTTCAAGGCCAGCCTGAACTGCATAGTGAAATTTAGACAATTATATTTCAATTAGAATTTCACAAAATAAAAATGAACTACCAAAGAAAAAGCAAAGTTCTGTCACTTGGCAGATTATTTAATACATTATTATCGGAGGCAAAACATTGATGTCCTTGAAAGCAAGAGTAGGGTCAGAAGCATGCGTGGTTCTGTGCTTGATTTCACCATTCACAAACTTTGAAATCTTGGCTAAGTTGCCTAAGTTCTCTGTGTATCTGAAAAATCAAAATATTAGCAGCACCTATCACATATGAATAAATAATACATTAACAATGTAGTATGCTTAGAAGAGTGCTTAATGCTTAGTGAAACTCAAGAAAAAATTGGATTAATGTTAATGCTGACCTTCCAGCAGCCATTGTTCCCATCAGTCTGCTCCACCATTTAGCAACTTGATGTTATCTTGTAGCAACAACCTTGGGACTTGTTGAAGACTGCAATCTTCTAGAACACCATTCAGCTGACTCACTGATTGTGCCCTTTATTTTTCAGCCTTCTGCTTCATAATCCTGGCTTTCCAACATAGGAAGACAAATCTATCTAAATAAACATATATTCCTTTCTCAATATTTGTTGTCAAATTCTTTATATGACTCCATTATATGCATTAAAAAATCTATTCCATAGAAGTCTCTCGCTATAATTTCCCCATTCACAATGCCACTACAACTGTCACATGATAACAAACTCATTAACCTTTATCCTCCAAGTTTCCTTAAATGTTCCACTACTACCCACCTTTCCCAAATGACACCTTTGTACATATTTCTCACCCTCCATGTTCCTACAAGTCATTTTCTTCTTACAGATCACAAAGCTGTTGATCTGCCTCCCCTAAAAACAACCCTGAAAACTCCCTCAAATCTTTTAACTAATGTCGTGCCATCACATTTCTCCAAGTTTAGTCTACTTATCCTGTTTCTACTTCATCACTCCCAAATACCTTTATGTCTGACTTCGTTTCTATAATATTTTAGACTTTAATTTTTTAGATTCTATAATATTTTAGACGTTTTAACTTTAAAAACCCCAAAGTTCAGTGAGAATGTGTGTGTGTTCACACCTTTATATGTGACTGATGCACTTTTAAAGAAGAATGAATGTGTTTCAGGAAGCACTGGAGCAGAATGATATAAAGCAGTAGCAGATGCTTGTTTCTTTAAGTCAGCTGGACTCCTTAGGGTCAAATCCAAGCTCTTTGGCTTCCTGGGCGTTTATCTCCCTAGCAACAGTCATGCTCAGACCAGACTCGCCTGCATTCGTCTGACCCTGAATACCAAAAGCAAACTGGAGTATATAAGATTAGCATTCACTAGATGCTTCCCTGTATCTTTGGAAATTATTCCATGTCACTCTGCGAAATCTTACCTAGCTGTTGCAGCGATACTATCTGATTAATGATACCAATGAGTTATAAATAGTAGAAGATGCACTGAAAACACCCACTGAACCCAGGTGCTAAAAGGAGGATAAACAGAAGAAAAATAAAAGGTAAAATCTACTTAGATACCTTTTCAAACAAAGGTATCTAAGAGAATTGTAAAATATCTCTCACTACCCCAGTGTGTATCCTGGGGTAACCTGAAGAAAGTAGATTAAGTAACTTTTTCTTTAAGGTGGGTTGACTGTGTTCATATGCAGTTTTAAACATTAAAACTGTATTATACTTTTCCATCTTAGAGTTTTTTCAAATAAAGGAATAGTAAAATGAAGCACTACCACAAACAATATGTTCCTCTTTTAACTTTCTCCAGTTGAAATATTTACAACAGAAACAATGCTCTTGGCACTTGAGTATTCGTTTTTCCTAAAGTTCAGCCCTGCTTAGATTAGAAAAGGAATAAATTTTGCAAGTCATTCTCAGTTCTACATCTGGTTGTTTGAAAGTCCGTGAAAAAAAAATCTGCATCTTTACCTAAAATAGTAAATAAAACCTTAATGTATTCTGGCAAAACTGCACTGTGAAGGACAAGAACTAATCACCAGGCTCAGATGCTGAAATTTAAAATAAAATAATTTTCTCTGGTAGGAAGGCAAAGCTTCAGGAGGTGGCTAGCTGGGGTAGGAGATGACCAACTATAATATGAGAAATGAGGTGACTTAAAATCTATACCTGTACAAAGTTGTCAAAAGCAGTTTTAATCAAATGTTGTGTGTAGCAAAATAAGCCCAGTTCAAACAGATAACCACAATGCTAAGTGGAATAAATGAGATGCAGAAGGTTAAATATTGCATGTTTTTCTCTTATATACAAAATCCCAAATATAAAGGACAAAATAAAAGAGAGGTGTTAGGAAACAAGAAGGTAAACTGTGTGGAAGTGGTTAGGGAATGGGAGACAAAGGAGATCTGAAAAGAGAAGGAAAAATAAAAGTTACTAATATGTGAAATGTATATATACCAATTTTCCAGGATGAATATAATTATTGTGTATCCTAAACATATATCAATAAGAAAGATAAATATTGCATACTTTATTTCATATGTGGAAATCTAAGAGAGAGAAGACAGAGACAAACCACATGAAAGCCATTAGAGAAGACGGTTAACAAAGGTATGAGGAAA
>RJWM01052559.1:0-10116 GCA_004363535.1 Dasyprocta punctata | reverse complement strand
TATTCCAATTTTTTGTTTTATTGCTTACATATGATTATACAGTGAATGTTTACATATCATTAAGTGTATGTATTATAATACAATGCACAATCTAGGCTTAGAAAAACTAAAAAAGAATTATGTTAATAAATAAAGATATAATCAGAAATCGACAAAATAAGAAAGTTAAAAAAGTCCAGAAGACATTATCAATAAAATTTAAAAAAAGTCATTTTCTAAAGAGATTTGGAAACAAATTAAGAAAAAATCAAGACACAGAGAAGATACAGATAACATTAGACAGGAAAGATTACATATAACCACAGATAAGGATTTTAAAAAAAAGCTTCAATTAACTCCCCCCACACCCTCACCCTCAAGAGGATTCTCTGTTGTTGCTGGTTACTAGAAGTTGTGAAATAACCCACGATTATCACCATGGCTTATGTAAATGGGAATAAGACTTAAAGAACAAGACAGAATTGTTTAGAATTTAACAGTAGAAGTGAGATTGGATAAAAGAAATACAACTAAGTAGAAAGGAGACCAAGACATTGAGAATTTAAAATTGTACTTTTAAGAAAAACTGTAGCTTTGAGACAAAATTTTTTTTTTTTTTAAGACGTAGGAGTTTGTTCCCCCAGGATGGATTAAAGTATATCTTAAATAGCTAACTCTTTGTTGAGATAGCTGAGCCTTTTGGGACACACATAGTATCTTGTAGCCCCTAACAAATTTAAAACTTTAACAGTATTTTTATCAGAGTCTAGCTTCATGAAGCTATAAATAAGAAGATCATTTATATATTGGAGCAATGCCCCATTTTTTAAGGTTGGAGACTTCAACTGTTTTGCCAGCGCATTTTTAAATAAGCAGGGACTGTCTCTGAACTCCTGAGGCAGGACTGTTCACCTGTATTGGGAAGTTTTTATAGCATCAGGTTCAGTCTATTTAAAAGCAAACAGATACTGTGAATCAGGATGTAATAGCATACAGAAAAAAGAATCTTTACTATTTAAGACAGTACACTATGTAGTTTTACTTGGTATTTGGGTTAAAATAGTATATGGGACAGAAACTATAGGATAGAGTGGAATTACAGTTTTATTAATAGCTCATAAGTGTTGGACTAGTTGATGTTTTTTGTTTGGTTTTAGTATCGGAAGTGTGGGGATATAGGATGGGGAATGTCAACAGACTAAAGACTATGCCTGAGAAATTTAAAAACCAGAGGCTGAGTCCCTAGTGGTCCTCTGGTTTAACATGATGTTGTCTCTTGTGAGGATAGTTATTTGGGTTTTTTAAGGAAATGACAATAGGCTGGGTGTGAAATACCTTTTTTTGAATTTTAATATCTCAAACCCGTGGGTCTATCTCTAATAAAAATTTGAGGTATGTCTGTAAATATATTGTCTGTTGGACTTGATATTAATATTCTCAAAAAAAGTGTGTGGGGGGGAATGAATATTTTGGTGCCAGATAAAGAGCTGTTCCTAAAGAGGTTAAAAAAAATGTCTTTTTAATAATGGAGTAGGACATTTTGGGAAAACAAGGAAAGCCTGAGTGAACATTAATTTTCTAAATCTATAGGTTAGAGGCATTGTAAAATAATTGGCCTTACGGATAACATCAACATCAGTCACAATACAGATCTTACAAGGCAGATTCATAAGCCCCAGTATCTAAAGTAAAACTTATATTTTTATCTGTCATGTCAATAATTATTTGAGGTGTGACTAGGGTAATGCCTACTTTGTTGAAAGGGGCTTTGAGAGACCTTTAATTTTTTAGGGCAGTCAACATAGGAGTAGGTGGCCTCTCTCCCCTTGCGAGGAAAGACACCTCCAGTGTCTTCCCACTTTATAATGGGGGCACATCCCAGGTGAAGAAGAGCCCAGCTGACTGTAGTTATTTTGTGTGTGTCTAGATTCTCTGTAACATTAGCACCTATATGATCTTTTATTTTTCCTCTTTTTTATTTTGAAGAGAATAAAGTGAAACAAAACAAAACAAATCAGTACAAAGCAGATCAGAACAGAACAATGCAAACAACACAAGACCTCAAAACAAGACACCAGGAAATCAACAGTGGTTACCATAATGACTCTTGTTTTCTTCAAAATAATTGTCCATACCTTCAGACTCAATAAATTCAAAAAAACAAAATAGTATAAAACTAATCAAAACAAAAGCTTGAAAGCATTATGGGCCTTCGAAACCAGACAATAGAAACTAACAATAGCTACCATAATGTCTTTTGTTTTCCTCCAAGTAGCTGTCAATACCTTCACACATATTGAAATCAAATAATAGAAAACAAACTAAAACCAATCAAAACAAAGAATAAAAGCTTTCTTGGACTTCAAAACAAGACGATAGGAAATCAGCAATGTCTATCATAATGTCTTATTTTCTTCAAAATAGCTGTTCATACCATCACACATAATAAAATCAATTCTTGTAAATTCTTTAGAAGTTCTAGGCACTTATAAGCCTTTATGTGTATATCTATCCTTTCTGTATTAGATAGAAAAACAAAACAAAACAAGACAAAATACAAGAAAAACAAGAAGCGAAAGAGATAAATAAATAGCAATAACAAAGAACCTAAAACAATAACAACATAGGCTTTCACAACAAGGTGGTAGGAACATAACAAAGGTTATTATTTTGCTTAGTTATCTTCAGAAGAGTTACTCAGATTACCAGACATAGAATTGCAAAATTGATCTTGTCTATGAATGTTGACTACTTTGTTCCAGGAATTGATAGATTCAGTAGTACAATCATCCCAGTTATCCTGTGTATATATGCAAATTTATATCTTTTATCTTTTCCCTTCTTTCTTTTCTCCTTTTCCCTGAGTTATTTTTCCTCCTTTGAGCAGTTTCTTACCCTTTCACCATGTTTATTGAAGATTTTGTATCTTATTTATTCTTTCAATTCCTTACACTAAGGAAACAATAAGGTATTTACATATGTGAATTTGATTTATTTCATTTAAGAGTATGGTCTCAAGTCCCATCCATTTACAGATAAAAGCCTCAATGTGATCTTCTTTGTAGCTGAGTTTACACCATTGATTAAAAATAAAACACCTTTTTTATCCTTTCCTCAGTTGATGAGCATTTGGGTTCTTTCAAAGATTCAGCTATTACAAAATGTGTCACTATAAATATGGGTGCACATATATCACTTATGATGTTTTCAATTCTTCTGGGAATATACTCAGAAGTGGAATAGCTTGGTCAAAAGGGACTACCAATCCAAGCTTTTTGAGGAACCTCCAGACTGATTTCCACAGTGGTTGCACCAGTCTATACTCCCACCAACAGTGCAGAAGAGTTCCTTTTTCCCCACAGGTTCTCCAGCATTTGTTGCTGGTAGTTTTCTTGATCCTGGCTATTCTTTTTGGAGTGAGATGGAATCTCAGTGTTGTTTTAATTTGCATTTCTCTAATGACCAGTGACGCTGAAACATTTTTTCATGTATTTATTTGTTATTTGTATTTCTTCAGCTGAGAAGTGTGTATTCATCTCAGATGCCCATTTTTGGATTGGGTCTTTGAATTTTGGGGGTCTGATTTTTTTTTAATTCTTTATATGTTCTAGGTAGAAGTCATTTGTCTGAGGGACAGTCGACTAAGATTTTTTCCCAATTCGTGGGTTTCCTTTTCATGCTTTTGGAGATTTCTTTTGACATACAAAAGCTTTTTAATAAGGTGAGGTCCCAGTTGTTGATTCTGGAAAGCATTTCCCATGCAGTTTGATTTTTGTTCACGAATTCTCTGCCTAGCCCTATGTCTTCAAGATTTCTACCTACTTTGTCTTCCAGCAGATTTAGTGTTTCTGTTTTAATAGTTACATCTTTGATCCATTTTGACTTTAGTTTAGTGCATAGTGATAGGCATGGGTCTGGTTTTAGTTTCAAGCCAGTTTTTCCAACACCAGTAAAATGTTTGGCCCCTTTGTAAAATATAAGGTAGCTGAGTGTGTTTGTAGTTGTGGCTGTATCTTCTAATCTATACCATTGATCTTCAAGTCTGTTTTTATTCCAGTACCGTGCTGATTTTATCAGAGTAGCTTGGTAGCATAACTTCAGGTCAGGTATTATGATGCCTCCTGCCTTGCCTTTGTTGCCCAGAATTGCCTTCTCTATTCTAGGTCTCTTGTGATTCCAGATGAATTTTAGGAATGATTTATCTAGATCTGTGAGGTATGCTAATGGTATTTTGATTGGAATTGTATTAAATCTGTGTAACAGTTTTGGAAGTACGTCCATGTATTGGTTGATCCTGTGTCCACCCAAGGACTCATAATTTGGATGGGACTGAGTCTGGTGCTTGCAATTGGTTTGTTGTCTAGCACTGGGATTGGTGGTGTGAGTGCTGCACCCTCCCAGGAGTGGAACCGATACACTGTGTAAGGGTGGGAGGGACACGTGTCTCTTGCTCTCTCTCTTGCTGGGGCGCCTTGCTGTTTGGTGGCCACCATGAATGGCTGCCCCACCATGCCATGCTGCCTTGGAGCCAACTAAATATGGACTGAAACTCCCCAAGAACTGTAAGAAATAAACCTTTCCTTCCCTAATTTTGAGCATCAAGTATTTTGTCTCATCTATGAGTGAAAAGTACCTAAGACAGGCCATTTTCACAATGTTTGTTCTTCCTATCCATGAACAAGGAATGTCTTTCCATTTTCTGAGATCCTCTTTGATTTCTTTTTTTAGAGTACTGCAATTTTCACTGAATAGATCTTTTACTTCCTTTGTTAGAATGATTCTTAAGTATTTCATTTTTTTGGATGCTATTGTGCAGGGTGTGGTTTCTTATTTTTCCTCTTTCTAGGTGGATTCTCTGGATCATTTGGAGGAGGCAGGTTTTTTTTTTTTAATGTCAAAGCAATAAGTTGGGCTTATTTTTGAGTCTGTTGGGCCTTGGTACTTGTCACAATTTTGTCTTTATTATTCAAGACCCCAGAGCCCAAGTTTAAATGTTTGTTAATAAATCTCTGAGAATGCATAACCTGTTCTTGAAGCTTTTTTGTGAATATCTGGGGCAAGTGGGCTAATAAAATATGGTTTTAATAAAACTAATGTGGCCTATAAGTTGAGCTCAGTGTTAGAGGATTACAGCTCAGTGTTACAGAGGATTTTATGTAAGTACTCCAGAAATAAAGCCGGATTTTTTTCTTTATCTGTGGTAAGTTTTCTATTCTTTTTATAATTGACTAATTTACTCATGTACTTCTTTATTTTATTCATTAAATGAGTAATCATTTCATTACTTTTTTTTTTTTTTGGTCCCTCATCTCTGATTTAGTATTGCCAGTCAGGATCTCTTTTAGGTGCTCTAACTATCTACATTTCTATCATTATGTTTGAACCTTAGCCTGTTTTGTGGTCCATATATAGGCTCTTTAAAAAGGGACACAGCAAGTAGAAAACAGTAAGTGATCTGTCTAAGATAGAACTTAAATTATAACCGAAGTCTGAAATTTACCTATGAATCTGTCTGGATCTTTTGAGAACCACCCCAATCTTTGTGAGTCTGGGTCAGATCACTCATGGAGAAGGGAACATGTATTCTTTTAACACCTTGTTACCCACTTGATACTTTTTGAAGTGGGCACATATTAGCTTTGAATCATTGGGATGGTGAGAAGTGCCACTTTTTGCTACCCCAGTAGGGCTGGATTTTTTTGGTAATAGGAAGTAGATAGGTTGAGAAGGAGGTGGGATGGAGAAAGTGGCCCTGGCAGAGAATCTAGTAAAAGAAGGAGATGAACTAGACTTTGAGCCTTCCTCTGGAGACTGAATCCTCTGCTGGCTCTGTGTTTGATGCTCTGGGTACCTGGGATGTTTTGTTTGGAACACTTAAGAGTTTAACTTTTATTAGGTCTGACTCTGTTTCAGTTGGCTCTGCTGGCTCATGACCATAACAGATTGCATACGATCTACCTGACTTTGGGTCTTGATATGGGGCCGTAGAAATCTGAACATATGGAATTTTTGTTTATTTTTCTTCTTTTTTATAAAATAGATCAAGCTGGAATATTGTATTAAAATTTAAGGTGCCATTTTGAGGCTACGTCTTTCTACTTTTTAACTTATAATGACCCCATATTGAATTATAAAGAAAAATCATCTTTTTTCTTTTAAAATTTATTTATTTATTTATTTATTTATTTATTTATTTATTTATTTATGTCTTTTTGAGACAGGGTTTCATTATGCAGTTCAGGCTGGCCTTGAACTTGCTTCGTAGCCCAGGCTGGTCTCATATTCATGGTGATTGTCTTGCCTCAACCTCGCAAGTGCTGGGATCACAGGCGTGAGCTACCACACCCAGTTTTAAAATTTATTTTTTTAAAATGGCCTCACTTTCTCATAATACAGCCTAAAAGTGATGTTTTGGGGGTAGATGCCGAGTTACCCAGATTATAGAAAGGTGTGTATCTCTCAGATATTCCTTGTGTACTTTTGTAAAGGGATAAAGACTAGAAAAAGAGATGATGGGAACCAAGGTCACACCAGGAGTACACCCTAAGCCAGGGTCAGGTCGCATGAGTGGTGCACTGCAAATTGGTCACACTGCAGATGTGCCCCAAAACAAGGATCACATCATGGCCTGCCCCATTTCCCAGAGTCAGAAGTGCCCAGGGCGGCAGCTCTACTTTGTTTTTTGTCACGGCTGGAACAAGGGTTCTTGCTACTGGAGCATGGCTATTTTGACAAAAGATTAGGGAATCAGAAAAGGTTGTATACAACAGGTAGGCTTTACTAAAAAAATCTTTCTCAAAGATCTTTATATCTAGAGACTTGTAACATACATGAGGTACTCAGCGGATCCTAGAAGTCTGGAGATTTTTTCCTAATTACAGATCACATATTAAGGAAAGCAGAGATCACACACTTCCCCTCCCTGCTCCTATGTGGTGGGAGGCATTAGACTCCTTTACCTTCCGGCTCTTTACCTTTCTGGTAACCAACAGAAAAGAAAGCTAAGGGGTTTGAGATTTTTGACGGATGAAATTCTGAGTGGATGAGAGATAGGAAGAAACAGTAAACCATTGGAAAACTGTATTTGAGAGGCAAGAGTTAAAAGAAAACTATGCTTGAGAGAAAAACTATGCTTCAGAGAGAACTATGATGTGGAGAAAATAAGGTTTTCAAGGCAAAAGGATTGGGAGAAACTGGAGACAAAGAAGGAAAATACATACATACATATATTTTAAAAAAGCCATTTGTCTGAAATAACCAAAGGATGCACTTTAGTTTTACCTCCTGGCTGGCTTGCCAAGAAAGATGTCAGGGGCTGGGTGTGAGGGTCTCTGAGGCTGAAATAGAAATTTAACCCATCCCTTTAAAATAGGTATGTAGGTTCGCTGACTCTCATCAAGGAAAAAGGATTTTTAGGATGCATTGGTAAAAAAGGCATGAGAAAGATTTATTAGAGGTAGATATAGGAAAGTTAAGACATACTGTCTCCTGAAAGGAGACCAAGAAATCGAGAATTTAAAATTGTACTTTTAAGAAAGACTTCAGCTTCAGGACGAGCTCTGTTCCTGCTTCTGGAGGCCACCCTAGTGTGTGACCCCCTCCTCTGGTCCTTACAGAGAATAGTGTTAAATTCCTAAAATTCCTTTATAATAACATGGAAATTCCTAGGCACCAGACTCTTTTCACCTGCAAATTGCCTTTACTTTCAGCTTAGAGAGGCAGCTTCATTGGAGACAACATGTTTTAACCTCAAACGCGTATCTCCTTTTCAAACCCTTATAGATAGGTTGCACTGTAAACTGGCAGACAGTAAGAATACACATCCCAGATCACCCACATTAAAAACAGGCTTTAAAGGCACCCTGCCCTGGCTTGTGACATGACTCATTTTTTTGAGCACCCACACTCCTCTCTTGCGTGCATCCTGTATCTACCTCTAATAAATCTTTCTCATGCCTCTTTTACCGATGCATCCTAAAAATCCTTTTTCTGTGATGAGAGTCAGCGAATCTACATACCTATTTTCATCATGTAGGGTAAGTCCCTTATTTCAGTTCAGAGACCCTCGGACCTAGCCCATGACAGAAGAATATAAAGCAACGATAGTTGAAACCACTGATCATTTTGAGGCTGTCCTTTCATTGTTGTTATCATAAGCAATGGTGGCATAATAATTGGAGATATTCTTTCAGGTAATGTGGGAGCACTGGTGGCAGATATTACAGGGAAGGGAACTGAACCATTTTGTAATGCTGCAGAAGGACTGTTAGAATGCTTTTGGAGTTTAGACTTCCAGCACTGAGAAAAGAGCTGATACTGAGGTGTGAGTTTTTCTCAAGCTCGCTGAAGTAACCATGATGGCATGGTAGAAAAATGTGGACTTGGTTGCAAACCAGCAGTGGGATCAAGATCCAACTTTTTCTACTAACCAGCTTTGTAGTCTGACATAAGTTATCTACTCTCTCCATATTTGGTTTTCTCAGGTTTGAAGTAGAAATAGCATTGATTTCACAGTGTTCATTTGAAGATTAAGTGAAATACCCTTTACAAAGTATTACTTATGATATATAGTATTTTTTCTTTCTTTTCTTCTCTCCTTTTCTCTGCTTTCCCTAATTGCTATCTTTATAGGGAACTTTTCTTCTGTTCATTTACCATTCTGGGTTTTTTGTTTGTTTGTTTGTTTCATTTTGTTTTGTTTTTTAAGTGGAACTTTAGCCTCCTTTATTCAACCTATTACCTAACTTCAGTAATCAGAGAACCCCAAGGATCATGACTTGGGAAAGACCCTGTGCACACACTAAATTTGGAAGTAACTCAGTCCTTCTTTTATAATTTCTCCCATCATTCTTCCTTTCTTCCCTTCCTCAGTTTCTTCCTCCTTTATACTTCCTTTACTTAACACATTTTTTGAGTTCCTGTGAAGTTATGCATGAGTGACATTGGTTCTAATTTTACAGACATGCATATTTTTTAGGCTGAAGTCTTTCAATGAGGAAAGCAGTAACCCTTAAACATTCTAGAATGTAAAATTAGAATAAAAATCCAGTTAATAATGAGATTCACTAGTTTGTTCTAAAAATGGAAAAATAGTATTCCAGTAAGAGAGTAGTATGACTTTCCCTATCAATCTTTAACATTAAGAGATTTATCATAATGACGCAATTCTTGCTCTTAAAGGCTACCACTGTCTTGACAATAAAGAGACCTCAGAAGCCAAAATGAAACTGGTTTAACAAAAGATTTCCTACAGCATCTACTCTAAAACAGCACCTAAAACTAACTTTACATATATTATTTATTTTTAAGTAGCCATATCTGTTTAGGGAAGATCAAGAAGATACTTAAAGATAAACAGAATCTAAAGAAAAGAAAGACTCCTCTTTACTATATCAATGACACCTCTTCTTACTTATTAACTTTTGTCCTCTTGTTTGTCTTATCAAAAAGAAGAAAAAAGAAAACTAGTAATAGATATGGATATTTAAAATAAGAAAAAAAATTTGAGGAAAATTTTACTTTTTTCTGATATGGTTTCACAGTGTGATTATTTAAGCTTTTCTATTTTTCTCTACAACCTTGCTGTATTTGTAGCATTTGTTTTTATGATGGATGAAATATCCTAGGACTCTTCCAAATTAGAATGCTTTATAATACTCAATAGAATTCTAAAGATATTTGTAGGTATTTTCATATGGTAAGGGAGATTTTATGTCCTACTCTAGTCTTCACAGAGTTACCAACTTACTTTTCACCTCAGATGGAACCAGCTAACTTTCCCAAGTTTCTGCTTTATGGTGATTGTACTGAATGGCTACTAACTTTCTGAAATTTCCCTTATGTGACCATAACCACTCATAGTTCTTTTTGTTTAATTGTTTGCCCATCTTAGTGGTTTCCTTCTGCTTTGAATGACCTGCAAGGACTATTTGCAGGAATAATAGTAGAAAATTTTCCAAACATGGGAAGAGAATCTGATATACAAATAAGTGAGGCATACAGAACCCCAGTTAACCATAACCAAAATAAATCTTCACCCATACCAATAATAATTAGGATATCAGAAATTCAGCACAAGAACAGAATACTAAAAGCTGTCAGAGAAAAGAAACAGATCATCTATGAAGGAAAGCCTAT
>RJWM01052558.1:0-10078 GCA_004363535.1 Dasyprocta punctata | reverse complement strand
TCTCCTTGAAAATGGCCATGGATCAGTGTGTTCCCCTCCATCATGTAATTGAATCAAGGCCCACACACCTGTTTTCACTTCCTTTAAATAAACACCTGCCCAATAACCAACACAAAGCAATATTAAATCTCAACCTGACTTCTGCATAAGTACATCTTTCAACCTGACCTAATCAATGCTGAAAGCTAGAAAAACATGGGTTTCAGAGATGACTACTGCCTGATCCATACCTATAATCAAATTTTTTGCAGCTGTAGCCTAGCTCAGGTTGCATGACAGAGCTGGTTATGGCTATACTGTACAGTGACTCAAAATTTGGTTCTGGTCCAATCTGGGGTTATACCTGGTTTTCCAGTTGTGTGATTATGAGCGCTTAACCCCTATAAGCTTGTTTCTCCATCTTTAAAAGGAGGATAATAATAATAATTACTCCAAGTGCTTGCTTTTTTGTATGTAAATCATGCTTATAAAATGTTTAGCATAGCATCTACCACATGGCAAGCAAGTAATAACTTTTTTTTAACCATAATAATAGAGAATTGGAAAGAATTATGCTGTTTTATTTTGGATCTTGTTCAAAGGAATAAGTACATGCTGCCTGTTGTAGTCAGGGGTTACAGGGAGAACAACTGCATACAGGACACAGAATTTGTAATACTGTTTTATGGTTGTCACCCAGAGTTAAACGCAAGAAAGTGCAGGAAAATCTGTCCACAACACTAAAGACTCAGGATATTCAGCCAAGGACCTGGATCCCACAGCAATGTCCTGCATGAATTCAGCTAGCGACCCATAGCCCATTACAATGCCTCCCACAAATCCAACTGGAAATCTAAGAGCCCACGATAAGGACTCATGCCAGTCTCTTTTACGGGTCTGCACTGGTAAGGCCAAAGGTCAGCGGCGGAAGCTAGAAAGTCTGTGCCAGCGGGGTGAAGGAACTGTGTTGAGTGTTCTACACTGGAGCCGAAAAGTCATGCTCAAATAAGGAGCACGGTTGCCTTGAAAAATACCACAGTCATCCTCAGCGGCAATGAGGTCCCAAGCTCCTCTGATGATGAGAATAGTCGAGTACAGGTCAGGAACAGTGGGACAAGCTTCTCCAGTACACATCTTCCCCTCTGGAGCTAGGAAGCAATGCACAACGTGAGGAGCAGAGCTCCCCCAAGGTGAACCACAGCCACTCTCATTGATGAGGTCCTGAACTCCTTCGACAATAATGGCTGAATTCATATTGAGGAAGCCAGCATGACAAGCATCTCCAGGGGAACCATCAGCTCGAAACAGCAGCTCTTAGAAGAACCCACAACACCTTGCTCTTTTCCACGTCTTTATTTATGCTGGCAACTTTCCTCAGGTGGGCCATCTACACTCGGCACCATGCTGATGTAATTCAGCTGGTGTTAAATTGACCACCAGTTTTTAATCTGTAACACTGCCTGGTTTTTCTTTTTTGCATTTATTACAACTGCAAATTTTGAACAGAATATATGAAGCAGCTATCTGAGGACTCTTAAAGTAATCAGTAGGACAACTGGGAACCAAATAAAAAAACCTATAGAAATGTATTTTGGCTTTTTCTCCTTTTCCCTTATTTCTGGGGCAGCTCCTTCTTTCTCCTCCTCCTCCTTCTCCTCTTCCTCCTACTGCTCCTCCTCCTTTTACTTTTGGTAGTACTGAGGATTGAATTTAGGATGACTGTACTGAATTATACTCCCTGCCCTTTTTATTCCCAATAATGTTCCTCAAATCAGTCTTCTCTATTCAAAGCTTTTGAATACTGAGATGGAACCTGGATTGAGCAAATGAATACAGGAAAGGACCCTACTACTTCGATGCAGAAGAAGCCAAAGTGTTCTCTTGCCAAATTCTAGATTTGAAATTAGGTAGTATAATTTTGCTTTTAACTTCCTTTTCATTTAAATGAAATGATTTCAATCTCAAGTTAAATATTTTCTGTTATTTACTTTCTGCAAGTATATTCTGCAGTGATATTCTCTATTTTCAACAATGACTGCTGGATTTTCCTGAGAAGTCAACTTGAACTTTATCAACATATAAGAGAATAAGAAGATAATACAGGACCTTGAGACTTGATAACAGAACAATAAGATCACCCAGGTAATCTGCACAGAGGCCACAGAGAGAGTCTTGCCATTATTGCTGTATTGGCAATGGGGCAGGTGGTAGTAGGCTGTGAGTTGCCAGGTTAGGTTCAAGGCTTTTTTATGTGGTAGAAGTCACCTCGTTGTGTATTCCAGAACTTAACTGACTGCAATAGTTGGATGGGCTAAGCACAGTCCACGTTTTTCAAATGTTTCTAAGAAGTGAGTTTTTTTTTTTTAAAGGAAATTTTCTGCTAAAGCCCAACATACAATGTGGACAAAAGCAAGGCTACTCTGACTCATCAGCGAGCCCCAAAGCTCACCAAACCATAAAGATAAATCACTGGTTTAGCACACCAGAAAACTAGCACATCAACTCAATATTTACTAGTTGATAGATAATTTACAGCCTCTGTGTGTGTGTGTGTGCGTGTGTGTGTGTGTGTGTGTGTGTGTTACAAATTTCTACCTCTAAGGGTTTTTGTGAAGGTAAGTGATAAGACACATAGAGTACTTAGCCCAGTATGTTACCTATAAATGGAGATTTAATAAATTACATTACTGTTCTTACTATCATCATCTTCCTAATCATCCTAATCACCCACTGTTTACCGAGCCCTAATCATGTTCTGGAATTGTTCTAAAGGGCTTTATGTGCCATACTTCTGTGAATTTATAAACCATAACCTTAGGAACTTTGAACTTTAAATAGTCTACCTAATACAGATAATAAGTAGTGGAGTTGGTTTTAAGCCCACAAACCTGAATTTGACACCAGAGTTCAATTGCTTCCTAATTAGTAATATATTGTAGGGATTAGTGTTGTCTTTGTAGGTCAGTCTTTCTCTTTGTTCTCCCTCACTGGACTAGTCATGATTCTTAAACAAACATATTCTCACATACTTTAAATTATCTCTAGATTACTTATAATACCATTATAAATAATGTAAATGTTATAGAAATACTTGTGATACTCTATTCTTTAGGGGGTGATGATAAAGAAGTGTGTGTTTGGTTGAATATAAGGAGGCAGAACTTGTAGATACAGTGGCCTAAATTGACTTCACATGGGTTAGTAAAGAAAGGAAACAGGATCGCATGAGGTGGTTTAGGGGAATAGCATTTAAGAATCGCATGAGGGCACAGTCAGATATAAGACTCTAAAACAGATGGCTGGCAAGTTAGGAAGGGCCCAGAGCCAGGTATTTCTCTTCATTAAGCAGGTGTTATAGAGAAGAAGCAGGTAGAAACTTCACCCAAGTTCAAAGTGGAAAATGGAGATAAAAAATCAGATCCAGGCAGAGTTTGAGAAGTTCAGAAAGAAAAGTAATTTAGTGGCTACTAGGCAATATATCAGGATCCAGTTTGGAACTGAAAGTTGAGTCATGATGTAGGAGCCAAGGGAGGAATGTTGCAAAGAGAAATGAGTCAATGGGAAATAAACAAAGGGACATCATTATTCCAGCCTTGGAGAAAGTATTTTAGGGGAAGATCATCCTGGGGAATATGATCCTGTGATCTCTCTCTAACATTCTAAAAGTATGACCTGGATCCTCACCTTAGGTCAAGGAAATACATCCCACATGGTGCCTGAGGGAGACCAGCTTGAGGGAGACCAGCTTTGCAGATGCTAGTGTAGTTCATAGGGAAGGAAGCTAGGGATGTTAGACCAGGTAGGTGACACTCTCATGGGACTTCTGGAAACCACCCTGGCAGTAAATCAAGCAGTCACCTAATGGCTGATTCAGAGGTAATAGAGTGAAGGAGGCAAAGCAAACTGTTGACTCAGAGTCTGTTGCCCAGTTAGTAACCCTGATCTGGAATTCTAGAGAGTGATGGAGACTGTGGGCACAGATGCCTGTAGAGTAAATGGTTATGTTGAAAAGTTTACCACCTTTTGTACAGAAGAAAAAAAGAGAATTAATGACAACACGAGGATTTCCACATTCTGAGGAGGTTCCGTCAATGAAGGAAACAGTGGGAGTAGACCTAAGGGAAGTAGAGCCTCATTGAAGTCAAAGCGTTTCCAAAAATAAAGGAGAATGAAGAGTGAAAACAGTCTACAGATCTGTTCTGTTGGGGTCAATTTCAAAAGGAATTATATCTTGGGTTCCTTGCTAGGAAGAAGCCTCTGCCTACCTATCTTCTCATACAAATTATAAACTTCCCCCAAAGCATTATTTTTCCATGTCACTTTCTGACTGTTCTATCCTTCACCTATTTCCCATTTGTCTTAGTTACTTTTCACTTGTTGCTGAGACAAAATACCTGACTCCCAAAATTAGGAAAGGAAAGGTTTATTTCTTACAATTCTTGGAGGTTTCAATCCATACTCAGTTGGCTGCAAGGCAGGGCAATATGATGGGGCAGCCATTCATGGCGGCCACCAATCAACAAGGTGAAAACCTGTAAGAAAAGAAAACACACCTTCCTCTTGCCCTTACACTGTATGTCGGCTCCACACCTGGGCAGGTGCAGCACTCACATTGTCAATCCCAGAGCTAGGCAACAGACCAATCACAAACACCAGACTCAGCCACATCCATGCCTTGACTACATGAGACTTGGTGGGGCCACAGGACCATAACCATAACACCATTCCTCAGAAACTCAGTATCTTTGGATTTTGTGTACAGCACCCTGCATTTTCACAGGGCTGGGAGCTTCATAGCTTCCACATGGGGGTGTTAATTCAGCAGCTTTAGCTCATCATCAGAGGAAATGGAGCAATAGCCTCCTATGTGGGATCTCTGCCTCCCTGTGGGTCCCTGGGGTGTTTTCTCTTAAAGAAGCCAGTGCAATTTTAAAAGGCAAATTAGATCATATGATATCCCTGTTTAAAACCCACACTGACTTTCTGTCACACTGGGAAAAAGAATCTAGGCTACAGCACTCTTGGCCATGGCCTAGAATGGGTCACCTCCCTGCTCAGGCTTCCACTCCCTCCATTCCTTCACACACTGTACTCAGCAACATGGCTTCGTTCTCTGTCTCTGGGCCTGTAAGTCTTCCATTTCTCCCGTTTCAGATGTTCCTCCCCCAGAATTTCCCCATGGCTATCTCTTCCTTGCCACTCTGGGATTTCTTTTTCTTTTTTTTTTTTTTGCGGCACTGGGGATTGAACTCACAACCTTGCTCCTGCCAGACAGGTGTGTAAGTCACTGAGCCAAACTCCTGGCCCTGGTTTTTTGAGGCAGGGTCGCACTGTGTAGCTCAGGCCGGCCTTGCGCTCACGGTGTAGCCCAAGCCGGCCTCAAACTCACAATGCTCCTCCTACCTCAGCCTCCCGAGTGCTGGGATTAAAGGCGTGCGCCACTACGCCCGGCTTACTCTGGGATTTCTTAAAGGGCTTCCCTTCAGCAAGAACTTCCCCAAGCACCTTAGTGTAGTCCCTTTGTCACTCCATGTCACCCTCTGTGATATCATCTCCCTGGCTTCTCCACAGCTCAATCAGTATTGAAATCATCTTATTTATTATTTTTATCCCAGTCTTCATCCAAATATCAATTAATATATGTTCTTCTGTCTTGCGCTAAAAAGTTTACATTACAGGTGGAATCCCTGGAATAGAATAGGTGCTTCATCAGCACTTTCAGGAGCAACCTGACTTGACTTTGTTCATTCTGGTACCTCTGAAACTTGGATCCTATTTCCCTCATCTTTTGTCATTTCCCTAATCAGACCCTCCTGACATCTGATCTGAATAGGAGACCCCACTCTTGTCTCTCTCATAATACCTGGTTATCATCTGCAAAGCACTTTCCCAGTATTTATTGAGAGATATGTGTATATGTTTACATTCTGTCTTCCCATCAAGCTCAAGCAACACAAAACTTGTGCACCATTGTACAATCCTGTGTCAGGTACACACTAGATGATTAATTGTTCTATAGTGAATGAGTATTCAAATATTCCAAATTCCTCCAACTTAAATCATAGAGCAGATTATGACAAACAAAGCTGATGAAAGGTTAGTAGATATTTTGGGGAGAAATTGTAGATTTCCTTGCTACAACAGTTCTAGACTCTTCCATTTTGCACAAAGGCCATCAAATGAACTTTGATCTAGAGGAGGACATTTGTATCCTTTTCTCTAGCAGAACAATGTTGTGGACAGGCTGGACCTCATTCAGCCCAAGCTGGTGATAGGGGAGACATCCCGGTGCTGGTCTCCAAGTCAGGTGCAGTCAGGACAGCCATCTGTGTTGTGCCCGAGCAGGGAGCCTGCTGGCCACCCCTGGGAGGAAAGGAAGGCTCAGGGGTGATGGGAGGCGGTGTGCCAGCATCTGAAGTCTGGCCATCATTTTCTTGTGTCCAGTTGTATTGTTGCAGACTTGTGCAGTGTTTAGATGTCTCCCCTATGAGGAGCTCCAGTTGCTGAAAGGAGAACGAGGACAAAAAGAATGGGTGACACATCACATTTGCACACAATACCTAACTCAGACTTGGGAGAAGGGCATTCAGGAGATGTGAATTCTCTAGCTCTTTTCAGCAGATTATGGTAGGAATTTAATTTATATTGACTTGGGACTCAAGTTCCACCAAGTCTGTGTTTTTTGTTCTCATGCAGAAAATGGTCAACAACACTTGTTTCTTATTTACAGGCCAGGGTGAAGACTGACCTAGCGGGTAGGTGCACCGACTCACCACCAGCTATCTGTGGGCTTGAGAAAGCAAGGTACATGTCTTTATACCTAGAATGCAGGCATAAGCACATAACCCTGGAGTCCGAAATGATTGCACAGTCAGGCTTCTCACTGGATGCCCCCTCCCATGGCTGACTGGATAAAATGCCACTCTGCACCCGTGCTGTACCAAGAGAATCCCTTCTCTGACTTGGTGGGCCCGGTGTCCTAATTGGAACTCCAACTCTGCCACCTGCTGTCTCAAGGCCTCACGTAAAGTTTGAAGTTGCTCAGCCTCCTCCCTGCAGGTAAACAATAGAAAACAATCAAATTGGACAGTCACTCCAGGTGCAGTTTTCCATTGTCCCACTCTTATAATGTATGTCGTACTTTTGAAACTTCTTAAAAGGGCATGCCACCTTCTTTATTAGATTCAGTTGCAGACACAGACTTGTGTCTGCACAAGTCTGTTGGCCTTTTTTGCCTCAGTATTGAGGATGGAAGCCAGCACTGGTGCATACTAGATGCATACCCTACTACTGTGCTACACCCTCAATCTGCTTTCTTTCTCAGAAACAACTCTAGCAAGGTATAATTTACTTATCCTGAAGTTTGCCTGGTTTAAGATACAATTCAGTGATTTGTAACAAATTTATCAAATTGTGTAACTATCACCAACAACAATTTTAGAACATGTCCATCTCCCCAATAGGAATCTTCTTTCCCTTTTTACAATGAAACCCTATTTCTACTCTGAAGCCCCCAGGCAATGAGGATGCATTCATTCTGGGGACTTTTTAAAAATACATTTGAAAATAATGTGAATTTTCTAAATTCTAATAACGTCCAACCTTTGTACTTGCATGAGAGCCCCATTCTTATTGATTAAAGACATTCTGCTAGTATCCTCCCTCCTCCCAGCTGACTGCCCCTCTTTTGACCTTCTCAAATAGCCCTGGCCTTAAAGAATAAGTGTTCCCATCTATCAAATGGCTCTCACAGGCTCCCACTGAGAGAGCAAAAGTGAGATCATGAAAGCAAAGAAAACACTGGCTGATTTCTCATTAGCCCTGCTGCAGGGTGCTCATTGGTCCTGTCCTGCCCTGATTACCTTCCCTTGCTCCAAGTGTCTGGACTGGCACTTGTGTTTATTGCTCCCTTAGATAATTACCTTTCCTCCTCTGACATGTCCCAGCAAAAGAATGTTTGCTGTCCCATAAGGTGCTGTTCAGTTTCCTCTAAATGCTCCCGGAAACTCTGGCATATCATCTTCATGGCTTCCATCTCATGGACGGTGCACTGAGAACAATTAGAAAGTACTGAGAAGGGGTCCTTTCTGATCCACTGGAACAGCTCTCTGCAGTAGGGTCTGTCTTCTTATTCAGGGAAGACTTAGGCTTCTACAAGCAACTAGAGGCAGTACTTGGCTTACATAGGGCAGCAGTAGTTGGGTGGTGCTTGGGCGATAATCACTATGTCTCTGAAAGCACAAGGCCATCTGAAGGATTAGGGAATATAAGAATTCAAGGATGTGAACAAAAGAAAATGAGAGGGAGGGGCAGAGAGAGGGCATGTGCTTAGGACAGTTGAGTCTTGTTTAATCTTGTGTAACTTTGGTACCAAAAACATTGAAGAGATCTGTTCAGATGGTGCGTCTTTGATTAAAAAAATTTGCTCAGAATATGTTATACCAGTCTTAACCCTGCTCAGCCACAGTCCCTGGAGACTGAAATCTACAAGATCAGCTTCACCAAACTAATCAGCTCACTAAGAGCAAGACAGGCCAAGTCAGGCATTCTATCCTCTCCAAGAGCTAAAATCTATGATCGAGCTCCTTTGATCCCCTTTGTTTTCCTCCCCAACAACTCCCGATGTATTACGCTTTAAATCTTAAATCTCTCTAGGACTGTGCTTTTGCCTGGGTTTTCTAATTTAAACATATTCCTGCAGCCTTTGAGAAATGCAAAATTCTCTGCACATAACACTCCAAGCTGCACTAGAAGACTTGACTGAACTCTAGCATGGCTTCTGATAATACAGGCAATGCCCCTCACATGACATCCCTCTCCTTCCCCTGTCTTGTTAAAATGATCATCTGAGAAAGGTCCAGGCTACCAGGAAAATTAACTGTTTACTCTTTACCAACACTTGACCTAGGCCCCCGACCTAGACCTCTGAGCTCTCTTTTTATAGCATATAAGGAAGGGGACTTAAAATTTTGAACATGTATCCCTTACAACTCAGAAGTATCTTTCTCGGGTATATGAAAGGCAGTCCTTTAAAATGTACTTATCTGCAAGGTGAGGGATTGTCTCCCAGTCTCTGAAAGAGAACAGAATCCTAGCCTCAATACCTGTCAGTTCACAAACACAGCTGGTCTAACTGCATTTATGCTGACCAACCTTTCTACAGAGCCCTTGCTCAATTCTTACCTTCGTTCTTTTTTTTTAAATGCTCAAATCACTTCAGCACAAAGTAGAATGGGGTTTAGCTCATTCTATTATCAGCAGTTACCAAATAAAATCTGTTTTTCCTGATTGAATTATCTTTGACATATCTAAGCCCAGTCCATTTATGGGGCATTTTGATGATTTGCTGAAGCCTTACCAGATCTCCCCTTGATTTGTAGCCTAGGTTTGGTCATGTTTGAATAGACCCCAGACCCAGAAACCCAGGGTGGCTGCCTACTTACTTTGAGTGATAGCAATGCTTCCTGCACTCTAAAACAACCTCTACCAGCCCTGCTCAGAGATCAGTGTGGCAGAAGCTTCTAGTTGCCTATTCACTCTTTTTCTCCTTTTTCCTCTTATTAACAGAATTCTAAATCTAATGGGAGCAATGTGTTTGGCTAAAAAACTATATTTCCCAGCTTCCTTTGCAGATAAGTTAGCCAAAAGAATGGAAGCAGAAAGCATGGTGTGGGGGCTTTGGAGAAGCTCTTTAAAGGCTGGCAGACCCCTTAACCTTCTTCCATAGAGACCTACCTGACAGTTAGACTAATTCCCCCAGCTCTGTTTCTAGAAAGTCCCAGATTTCTTACCTTTCTTCCAAAACTACATGACATGATCCTGGAAGCCTGATAGGTATTTTTAGTAGAATTTTCAACATTCAAATACTTTTCTAAGAGTGATTGAATGATAAAACTCTCCATCATTTTGCTTTGAGAGTTAGTTTTGATTTTATCTTCTAATAATGTATTTTACATTGTAAAACTCTCCAATTACTTTTAGCTGTAGTATGAGTGAATCTGAATCAGTTACAGGAGTCTGAAACACTGTGAATGTTAGAAAAAGTACTTGAAACATAACTAGAAAAGATCTTGGAGACCATTAGAACTTCATTCATAAA
>RJWM01052557.1:0-10078 GCA_004363535.1 Dasyprocta punctata | reverse complement strand
ACCAGGGATCAAATTCACAACCTTGCGCCTGCCAGCCAGGCGCTTAAGCCACTGAGCCAAACTCCCAGCCCCAAGTTTCTTAATTATGGACTAAAAGACATTCCAAAGTGCCTGGTGGCTTGAGCTGAATGGTGAGACCCCTATTGCTCTGGTGTTCTTTCTGCTGATTTTGCTGACTTGGGGAGATCTCCAGAGAACAGGCCTTGGGGTGCCTTTGGTGGCCTTAACCAAGCTGAAGACAAGCAGCATGCAGTTCGGAGGACCCTCTGTTCTGTTCAAGCAGGTTGGTCACTGCACTCTATTTTTGACTACATTTAACTTTTCCTTCTTTTACATGATTTTTTTTTTGTATTTCTAATATATTGTTTAGCTAATGTTATTTTCTTTGTCTATTTTGTCTTAAATGTATGCTTTTTAGTTTTTATACTTAATATTATTTATTCTTAGAGTCATTCTGTTTCTCAATTTTTTTTCTATTTTATCTTATTCCTATGATAATGGTACAATTTTGTTTTTTGGTGAACTTTCTTTATTAACTTTATTTCTATACAGCGCTTTATCTGGTTTTAGCCATAACACTATGGAGGACAGAGAAGTGACACCACAGACGGGAGGACTGTGAAGAAAGTTTTTGACCGAGTACATAAAGAAGGAACTTTTTTCCTTTTAGAGGCTTTTACACCAACCCAGCTAATACATTCATTTTTTTCAAGGTTGGATTTCTTTTCTCCATGACCCCTTGAATTTGTTACCCAGTAGAACTTTAGGCCTGGGAAAGTAATATCTGTGTTTACTAATGACTTATCTTAACCACTGGAATGGTGCTTTAGGTTTCTGCAGCATCTTGTTTCATGGTTGGGTGGGGTGAGGTGAGAGATAAGGGGGAAGAAGCTAAAGAGGACAGGTTGTGAGAGGCAAGTTGGGAGGGACTGGTATGGTCCTATCCAGCAATTAGAGGTAATCATGTCTGTAATCCTTGAGCTAATGGTATAACAAGTCTGTGAGTTTGTTCATAATTAAAGTTGGTAAGGGAGTTTTTACACAAGGCAAAGAAACAGTGAATATAAAGGAGGGAGCCCTAACAGAGAGTGTATGACATAGGAATCCTGTGCCACCGCACATCATATGTGAAACGATGAAAATGATTCTGTGGAGGCCACTGGGTAACCCTGAGCAAGGGCCTTCTCCGAAGGACAGAATCACATTTGCATCAGCTTTTGAGGAAGTCAGGTCCTCTTGTAGACAAAGGGATGGGAAATGGCCCTCAGGTGGGTCCTGAAGTGCCTGTGAGGCTAAATTTGAGCTGAGGGCAGAAGAAAATTGGAAGTGGTTTAAACTGAAGATAGATGAATAGGATTTTGTAAACCTTATTACCCAGCTTCATGGCAGCCCCTGCTGTTCTGTCCCCCACATTTGTGGCTGTGTATGGCATCAAATAACCACTTTCCAATTTTATGAATGGGAGATACTACATCTATGTAGAGCAGGCACACCTGCTGTGTCCGGGCCTGGAAACTGATCACTGTTTTGATGTGCCAGAGGGTGACTGACGCTGTGAGCTGCCTATAGTGCCTCCATGTGCTGGTCAGCGGCTGGGTGGTAGTTTTCTGACCCAAGCCACTGGTGCTGTGGAGTGCATACTAGTAGAGGGATAAGGTAAGATGTATTATCTGCTCAATGGGAAACAGCTGTAGACTTGATCTGGGCCTGTTCAATGAATTCTCCTGATACTGTCTATGGGTGATAGGTGGAAAGTGATGGAACATAAGGAAACTCTGAATAATACCTTCTAGAACAGATACTGGGATCTAGGGTTTTCCTATTCTATGCTTCTATTACAATCTATAGCTTTCTTTTACTACCTGTAAATTTGTAATGACATATTTGTGCACTTATCTGATGAATATCTGTCACGTGTCTTATATTTTAAGCTGTACATGGACAGGGATTATATATACTTTTACCATTGGATTCCAGTGACTAGCACAAAGCCTGAGAGAGTGAGTTTCCAACAAATTCTTTAAGAATAAATGAATGAATGTTACTTCTGGTTATAACCATTAGTTATCTATTGCTGTATAACAGATTACCCCAAACCTCAGAAGTTTCAAACAGCAAACATTTGTTATCTTACAATTTCTATGAGTGAGTAACTTGGGAGTAGTTTAGCTGGGTAGTTCAGCTTAGGGTCCCTCATGAGATTTCAGTAAAGATCTTAACCATCACACATTCATCTGAAAGCTTGACTAGGCTCGAAGGATAATATTTCTAAGACAGCTCATTCACATGGCAGTTCTTTTGCAGACTATTGATGGAAAGCCTCGATTTGTTAGCAGGTGCGTATCTCCACAGGAATTCTGAGGGTCCTTTTGACATGGCAGAGTAAGTGATAGAAGAGGGAGGGAGGAAAAGAGGAAGAAGAGAAAAGGTAAAAGGGAAGGAGGAAGGCATCGAAAGAGAGATAAAGAGAGATTTGCAGCAGTGACTTAGAAAATAAGTTCTTTTTTAAAAAAATTAAGATACAAGTCACATACCACAGCATTCATCATTTTGAGGTATATAATCAGTCGTTCTTCTCATCAGGTTGTGTGCAACAAGTATTATTACTAATACCAAAATATTTTCGTCATCCCCCAAGAAACTACATACTCACTGCAGGAACTTCTCATTCTTCCCTCTCCACAGATTCTCGTAACCACTAATCTATTTTTTGACATTATGAATTTGTGTATTTTAGGCACTTCTTATAAATGGAATGGTACAATACCTAGTCTTTTGTGTCTGGCTTCTTTCACTTTGCATAATGTTTTCAAGGTTCATTTGCATAGCAGCATGTATCAGTACTTCATTCTTATTTAAGGCCAAACAATGTTACACTGTGCGGATAGATCACAGTTTGTTTAGCCATTCATAAATAGACGGAAATTTGAGTTCTTCTCAGCCTTTTGTATATTATAAATAATGTTTCTAAGACAATATGTGTACAAGCTTTTATGTAGACACGTATTTCAATTCTCTTGGGTGTATAAATAGGGGTGGAATTGTTGAGTCAATAGGTAACTATGCATTTAACTTTTTAAGAAACTGTCAATTTGTTTCCCAAAGTGCCTACAGCACTTACATTCTGACCAGAAATGCAGTTTCAATTTCTTCACATCCTTGCCAAAAAAATTTTTTATTATAGCCATCCTAGTGGGAAGTAGTATCTCATTGCAGTTTTGATTTAGATTTTTACTTCTTAATGAATGATGATATTCAGTATCTTTTAATGTGTTAGTTGGTCATTTGCATATCTTTTGTGGAGTAATGCCTGTATAAATCCTACATCCACTTTTAAGTTGGGCTATTTGTTATTGTAATAGTTCCTTATTTCTAGGCACAAGTCCTTTATCAGAGACATGACTTGCAAATGTTTTGTCTTTTTTCTCTTTTGATAGTCTTTTGAAGCACGAACATTTTTATAAAGTCCAATTTATTTTTCTTTTTGCTCATGCTTTTGCTATCATATCCAAATCTTTGCTCCATCTAAAAACATAAAAATTTGTACCTATGCTTGCTTCAGTGAATATGAATTTTATATATATATATATATATATATATATATTTGCTCTTTTAGCTCTTTGATCTATTTTGAGCTTAATTGGTGTGAGACAAGGATCTAATTCTTTTCTTTTGCATGTGGCTATTCATTTGTATTAGCCAAGATAGTCTTTTCAACAAATTGCACTATCAAATTGCCTTGGTATCCTTTTAGAAAGCCACTTACTATACATTTGTATGTTTATATTTTGGATTTTCAAAATGTCATTGGTTTGTGTGTCTTTTCTTTAAGCCAGTATCACTCAGTCTTGATTACTGTAGCTTTGTAGTAAGTTTTGGAATTGGCATATGTGTGTCCTCTAACTTTGTACTTCCTTCTCAAAATTGCTTCAGTTTTTCAAGATATCTTGTGTGTCCATATGAATTTTAGGATCAGACCATCAATTTCTGCAAAAAAGCAAGTGGCATTTTGATAGAGATTGTATCAAAACTTAGATCAGTTTAGAAAAGATTGTTGTCTTAACAAAAATGGTTTCTAATCCATGAACACTGATGTCTTCCCACTTATTTAGGTGTTCTTTAATATCCTTCAATGATTACTTATAGATGTCAGGGTACAAATTTTGTGCTTCTTTTGTTAAATTTATTTCTAAGAATTTTATTATTTTGATGTGATTAATAATAGAATTATTTCCATTTAACTTTTGTACTGTTCATTGCCATAATAAAGAAATACAGCTGATTTTTATATTGATCTTGTAGCCTGTAGCCTTGTTGAACTCATATTTTAGTTCTTATAGTCTATTTGAGCAATACTATTCATGATCTAATCTTAAAGATCTTATAGTGTCACTTCTGCCATATTATATTAATTGGAACTGAGTTACTGAGTCAACTTGCATTCAAGGGGAGGAGATTTAGGCTCCCCTTCTTGAAGGAAGAACATCAAAGAAGTTATAGACATAATTTAAAATATCGAAATTACTATAGTTTGTTAATTGTCTAATACCAAGCTATTCCTTCGTTCCTTGCTCCCTTTCTCTTTCCTCCTTCCTCTCCTTCTCCCTATTTTTTTTTTTCTCTTTCTTGAAAAGTAATTATCCCAATCTGTTTGGTCACTGGGACATAAGCTGCCCCACATCCGTTGACTCCTTAGGTCTCCTGCCAAAGTACTTGGCTTCCATGATTACTGATTACCTCGTGATCTTTATTCTCCCCAGCACCTTGTAATAGCCTGTCTTTATCCCATAAGGCAAAGCAGCTGCTTCAGTAGCATTGACTCTTCTGCTTCACCAAAGATGTAAGAGTGCTTAAAATTTGTAAATGTTAAAGTTTTAAAATTACAGTCATTAATTGTCATTAATCCCCCTCAAAACACTCCCTTTCCCTTCAAATACACTTAGCTCATTGCTTTGCCACCTTCTGGAAGTCCTTTTTCATGTCTTTGGTTGTGTTGTTTTGGTGGCTGCCTCAGTGTCTTGAATCAATTCAAAATGTTTCCCTTTTGTGGTTACTTTTACTTTAGGGAAGAGCCAGAAGTCATGTAACGTCATATCTAGAGAATAAAGGAGGTAAGACCCACTGTAATGTTTTTACTTCACAGAAATTGCCATACATGTTTTGAATAGGTTCATGGTATTGAAGCAGTCACAAAAAGACTTTTATGAAAGAAGACTTCCAGCACTGGTTCAGAAAGTAACAGACACATTGCCATTAATCCCCTTAAAAATACTCCTACTCTGTTTAAAACACTTATCCTATTGTTCTTGCTACTTTCTGGTCCTCATGCACCTCATTCACTAGATCTCACACCATGTGACTTCTGTCCTTACCTCTATCTTTGTGTACTTACTTAGTTTAATTAAACTTAGTTTAATTTGCTTGAAGCAAGCAAGAAAGGTAACTATCTTTTATAACCTTAAAAAGTCTGGAAAAAAAAGCCTGAAAATAAATTAACACTTGTAATAATACCTTTAGCTTATCTCTGTCAATTGTTAAGTCTCCTGTACTTGAACAACAGGTGGAGTTGAACTTTTCAGGAAGTCAGCATTCAACGTGCCCTACAATTTAATCTGTGGAGTCTGATTGTCCTTGGGATGGTTTATGAGCCCGCAAGAGTAGCAATCATGAAGAGCCAAATGCTATCCTAAATCATTTCCAAGATTCCTTTTTAGTTCAGTGGTCCAGAGGATTAGATTTCAGTCTCAAGAAGCAATGGAATGATTGTGAACTATATGCAGTATTCAAGAAGCACTCAAAAGAGAGGAGAGCCTAAGAATGAAGTCTTTGTAATATATGAATGTAAGTTGCCGTGACCTTTCAGTTATGAATCAAACTTTTGTATGTAATCATTTACTCAGTAAACATATAAATATTATTTATTATCCCCAAACTACTTGTAATTAGAAACTTTTTATATTATGCCTACTGCCAAGAGAGTATTTAGATTATGATGATTATTTTTCATACAGTTTAATTTTAAAATCGTTGTTGTAGAACATACCTATATAAACAAGCTCTTTTACCCCTACATGGACATGCTATTTAGAGTAAAATAGGCTGTGAAATTCGAGACCACATGAGAGATAGCTGTAACCATCTTGACTAGCACTGGTGGTCCCCAAGAAGCTGAGATGATGTTGGTGACATGTGTTAGCACAGGATCAGTTTTCCCAAATATCACTCTGGTCTCTTTGGGAGGAGGAATATGAAGTTTTACAACCTGAAGAACTAAAACTTCTGTCTCTCAACATAGTGGTCAAGGCATGATCAAAAAATAGGGTAAATATTTAAACAAAAATTTATAAAAGATAATTACTTTTCATGCTTTGAATTTTCCTTTCCATCAAATAAACAGTTGATTTGCAAACAGAAGCATTTGGCAAAATTTTGTTTTTATTTGTGAACCTTGCATTGCATGACAGAGATCATGGCCATCTTCCCTGAACAAGCATGAATGTGGCCATCTTTTCCAAAATTGTGGAATGAATTAAGTTTGTGAACCAAGGTACTGTAAGTATGCAAAGATGAAGGGACAGACAGACCCATTGTAACAATTACTAGAAACACCTGGTAAGCACTTTCAAACGCTTTTCTCTCAAGATTCTGACATGCCTTTTTAGACTTTGGGGAAGGGCCAGAAGTTGTGCCACTTTAAATAGTTCATACATTCAGTAAATATTTATTGAATACCTACTAGGCGCTAGGCAGATTCCAATAGTTTTGAAATTCAATGAGCAAAATCAGGCAGACAACTTCCTTATGGAGCTTCAATCTGGAGGAGGTGAGAGAGGAGGAGTCAAACATTGACCATGTAACCACACAGGGAAATCAGTGCTATGAAGGACAGATGTTAGTAGTAGGAGTGATTTCATCCCAACTGTGGAAGGGTGGGGTGGTGGAGGAAAGGTTCCACACACACAATGGAGGCTGTGGGTTGTTTTGTTTTGTTTTGCTTTTTGAGACAGGATCTTGCTATGTAGTTCAGACTGGCCTTGAACTCACTATGTGGCCAAGGCTGGCCTGGAACTCACAGTGATCTTCCTGAGAGGCTGTGGTTTGAAGGAAGGTGTGAAGGACAAAACTTGCTAAGGAGGGGAGGTGGTATGAAATGCTGTTGTGTTGCTGGGTAGCTCCTTCTAAAAGTGGCTTGCCAAATAAACATTACCAGGTTCTGGGTTCCCCTCCTCTCCTTTTGGAGTTGGATTCCAGGTTTTTCCTCATCTTGAAGAAAGAATGGAACTAAATGAGCAAAAAACAGTGGCAAAGTTTATTTGAAAAAGTAAAAGTGAAGAGTGAGGGAGAAATTTACTCTGAGGCATAAGCTTGGGCCAAGTAAAAGAGGAAAAAGCAAGATAAAAGGGTACCCTGGAGAAAGCAGACCACGCTATCATGAGAAAAACCGTGACAGCGGGCTTCTTGTGATGTCTGTGTCCTTATGCGTTGTCTAAATCTCAGGAAGCCCATGAGAACTTCTGCATATGGATCCTGAGAGGCAGTGCTTGGATCTCACACCTCAGGGTGACTTTAGTTCTAGGCCATCCCATTGCAAACTTGCTTGAAGTCTTGCAAAAAGTTCACATGCAGGACTTTGGGAACTGTTCTGCTCGTATGTCCAGAATCTTGCAATTAACAGGTCATGTGTACTTCCCCAGTCAGCTTTGCCATGCCCTAATCTCCTGTCTCAGCTGGAGAGGTTGGAAGGAGCCCAACTGTGGAAAGCCTTGTAGACTTCACTGAGTTTTTATCTTTTTTTTTTTTTTTTTTTTTGTACTCAAACTCAGGGCTTTGTGCTTTCCAGGCAGACACTTGTGCCACTGAGCTATATCCCTGGCTAATTTTTATCATTTCAATCAAAGTTGAGGGTAAAAAGAGCAGAAACCATTGCCTAAACCATTTTTTTAAGCATTGATCTGATTAAGTGTAAACTTTTCCATTGTATCTTTAGACTTTTCCTTTTTTTTTTTTTTTTTTTCCACCCTCAAATGTAGAATGAAGAGGACTCATGATATCAGCACTGGTTAACTGTTCCATGATTTGTAGGACTCCATCTGAAGATTTTAATTGCTGGCCAAGATTTTTATTCCACTCTGGTAGAATCTCTGCTAATCCAGTTCCACAATTTTGGAACTGAATGATTTCAGTGGTCATCCAACTCAACTGCATCTCTACATAAATTTAGAGAATTTTAAACATATACGTAGATAATGCTTTAAAAAGTGAGCTTTTGTTAAAATTGATTTAGAATTTGTGCATGTATTGTGTAGTACTGGGGATTGAACCCAGGGTCTCAGCACTGAGCTATGTCCCCAGTCCTTTTTATTCTTTGAGACAGAGTCCTGTTAAATTGCCCAGGTTGGCCTCAAATTTGAGATCTTCCTGCCTTGAGAGTAGGTGGGATTAGAGATGTGTGTCAACATGCCCAGCAGACGAGACCTTTTGTTGGGTATTTTAAGTGTTCCTCTATGCCACAGCTCCAGGTATGTCCTACCCCCTGGTGGCTGAGAGAGGAATTTCTTGGAGATCTTTTTTAGGGGTCTGTGAAATCAAAACTTTTGAGACTGTTTCCTTGAACTCTCTATGCAGCCCAGGCTGGCTGTACATCACCATGCCCAGCAAATTTTTTTTTTCTTTTTTCTCTTTGAGACGGTCTCACTATGCAGTTCTGGTTGAACCCAAACTCACTTTGTAGCCCGGGTTGAAATCGCAGTGATCCTCTTGCCTCAGCCTCCGGAGTGCAGGGATTACAGGAGTGTACCACCATATCTGGCAAAACTATCTTAATGCTAACAGGTTACTTGATTTTTTATTCTTATCAAAAAGTTTTTTTCTGAGCTATGTGAAATATTAATATACAGAAGCAGCTAGATAATCCTGTTGTCTTCTATTGTGTGGCATCAGACTTCTCTTACATTTTGTTTTGAAAAATTTTCATAAAAATGCTGTTTTGACATTTAACGTACTACTGTAAAATACACTATACTAACAAACAAATACTGATATAACCTATGGACATGAAATGGTTCTTAATTTCTGAGAGTGCGGAAGGATCCACTTATGGAATGCAATCTGTATTCAATAAACGTGGACTCCTGGTGCCTGCCCCAAAGCTTCCTGCTTTGCAGCCTCCACACCTTTTACTTGTGCAGTGGTTTTCTCTCTCCAGACTGAACTTTTTAAATTTTTGTCTGCTAACTCCTATCCCTCTGTCAAGAGCGTCTAAACCTGAATCTGGCCCATTCTCATCCATGATGGCGAACATACTGGCCTCCCTTTGACACTTGACCTTCGATTTTCACAACACTGAGACAAGGGCTGGGTATGGGAATTTCCCGACCAGGGTGAGCCTCCCAGCACCAACCCGGCAGAGCCACCATCTTCCCCGCGCCTAACTAGGCTGGTCGGGGTCGAAGGGTAATCGGGATACGAGACAGGTAACAGCGCAAGGAGCATGGAGCATTGGAAGATGCAAACAGATTCAACACAAGCAAGAGGAACATCCACGCCCGCCGGGATTTCCGGGCACCACCCTTAACCCCGCGTAGGGGTGGAGCCACGCGTCCGCAGAAGGCGTGGCCGCCAGCCCGCGCGGGAAAACAGCGGGCGCCGCATGCGCGCGCTCAGTCGGCGGCCGCGCGCAACACGCTTAGGGCGCGGATGGCGGCGGCAGCGGCTGGAAGCGGGACACCTCGGGAGGAGGAGGGCCCCGGAGGGGAAGTAGCAGCCTCACAACCCCAAGCCCCGACGAGTGGGCCCGGGGCTCGTCTCTCGAGGCTGCCTCTGGCGCGAGTGAAGGCTTTGGTGAAGGCGGACCCCGACGTGACGCTAGCAGGACAGGAAGCCATCTTCGTTCTGGCGCGAGCCGCGGTGCGGCGGGAGCGCGAGGGCTCTCGGGAAAGGGAGAGCGTGGCGCGTTGAGGGGCGGGGCTTCCAGGGGGCGGGACTTGCTGAGGCCCAGGAAGCGAGGAGTGCTGGGCCCGAGTTCTGAGGGCTGTGTTGCCAAAAAAGCTAAGGAAGAGGGGCTTCACACTCATAAGAG
>RJWM01052556.1:0-10078 GCA_004363535.1 Dasyprocta punctata | reverse complement strand
AAGTGCAGGCTGTGTGTACTAGTATAACATTGAAATGCTTGTTTAAAAATTATGGAATTTTGTGGAGTCAGTGTGCAGTATGCAGCTGTTTGCAAGTTAAAATTTATGAAGTGAAATATTATTGAGTTTATGATGTTGAAAATGATGATGATATTAAAAGATATCATCACAAAGCTTATCATACATGAGGATGCATGTGAAAGCTTCCACTCAGTGAAAAGATGCACCATGTTAAAAGGGTGGCATTCTGACAAAGTACTACACTGTATTTTAAAAACAATATTGTGATATATTAATTAACTATACCTCAGTAAATCTTAGAAAAGGAAATGTAGTATTTTTGTCACTCTTTACAGATATCTTAGTAGAATAAGCACTTTTTAAAAACATCTATTTAGTAAAATTGGTGAAATTAAAAATTATTTCTTACCGCATTGGAGGTAAACCATAAGGAAAGAACTCAAATTGTATGTATAAAATGAGAAAGATGGAATTAACAAAACAGATTTTTAAATCAACTTAGAACAATAAGATTATTATCACATAGCAGGAAAATCCCTGATCTTCTCACAGTTAATGTTTTCAAAAATTACATTTGAAATATTTATGTATAAAAACATGGTCCTACATCATATATCATCATAGAATCTCAAGGTAACACAAGGAAATACATAGAATCACCAAATACGCTAGTAGCATTAATTGTAAGAATATCAAGCCACAGGAGCAATCTTTAATTTCTGGAGAACAGAAAAGTGATAAAGTCATTTGGGAAGACATTTTGGCAGTTTCTCACAAAATTATACATACTCTTACAACATAATTTAGTGATTGTTGTTCAAATGAAGATAAAACATAAAAAGTTTCACATGTATCTTTTTGAAGTTCTCTCACATTTTCAGTCAATTTTATTATGCTTCTTTATTCCAAAAGTTGACTTCTCTTCTTAGTCATCTTAACTAACATTTTAATTTTATTTATTTGTACTCAGTATTATTTTCTATGTGCAAAATGAAGAAAAATACTCTTATTCAATCAAATTTTATTTAGTGCTTACCATGTTGTAAGCAAGGTAATAATGCCTCCTATATTAGAATGCTTCCTTTCCAGTGTTTTGAAAGTGTAGTGGGCAGAACATGAACTCATTAATAAAATGTGAATGATGAAAATAAAATGATGATAGTGGGATGTTATATTGTATGGTATTAGAAGAATTCTTGGATGACACATAATTTAGATAAGGTGGTTACTGTAGGCCCATCACAGAATGTGCTGTTTCAGCTTAGTATTGAAAGACAAGGGGAAAATTACCAGACACTTAAACATTTCTGGATGTGCTCTCTGAAGAAGAAGAAATAGAAAATGCAGTGGACTTGAGTAGGGTATGAGGTAAGTATTCTTCAGACAAGGATAGCAATTCTCCCATCTCATTTTGATTTCTATATATTATAAGGTATGCTTTTAAATCACATGTAAAAAGCCAAATAGATGTCCAGTATTCAATTTGGATTGTAATATTTAAATAGAATATTCCAATTGTGAGTTTGATTTTTCAAATTCAATTTGATTTAAATGTTATATAAAAAATTCATATATATTAGTAGGGTAAGGTGATGTTTAAATCAAGTCAAATATATCTGTCTCCTCAAACACTTATCATTTATTGAAAAAATTTAGTTAAAGATATATCAATTAAAACATGACTTTTTGATAAATACTTTTTGTTGTTTTCCTGTATTACCATTTTTATTATGTATACTGAAGAATCCAAGTCAGTTTTATGTAGGACCTTTACTTTATATTAGAGCTGATAACAGACTATGACAATTAGGTCTGTCCATCTATGTAAATTCTACCTGATTTACTTTCTCTGTTAAACAAAAATCTTATGGACAGAAAACAAAATAATAAATCAAGAGTTTCAAAAAGCTATTTAATCATGGATTCATTAATTCAAATTATTCATTCATTAATTCACTCATACTCATCATGCCACAGCCTAATTTTCATGGAGTGTCTGAGAAAGTCATAACTGAAGTACAGTTTTCTTGAGATGGCACAAGACTTGTTCTCTGGGCCTTTGAATTTCACTTCTTAGCCATCTATATCCATGTTGACATATTAACTTTCTGAAAAATTTGACTTCCACACTTGTCTCCTGTTTTTCCTTTGCCTAGTCCTCTTTGAGTTGTGTAGTATTGCCTCTTTTTGCTTTTCCCATTCTCTGTTCAGTTTTCTCACATTTGATTATAAGACATTACACACTGTGATTTCACAGGTTCTTCTGTCATTCACCATCTTTTAATTCCAAATTGATTCATGTTGGTGATTTCAATTATGCTACAGCTTCTTCTACATACTTTCTGTATATGATTTGTCTGAGATATATATTTAATGAAGGCATTGACAATTTTTTTCTACAATTATATGTACCGATCATATTGCCTGACATAGATAAAATAGAAATTCAATAAGTGATTGTTCTCTGAGTTCTTTCCAAATGCACAATCCTTATGAATTTCCAAGGTTAATATGCAGCAGAAGTGTGACCAAAAAGTTAAAAATCAACAGTCTAATGTTCTGTTAAGACAAGATGTGCTGACCCAGTCATCCACATAGACCATTAGACTCAGCCTTGACTGACCATGTCTGCTGCAATTTAGAGACAGTCCCACCTGACTCAGTCTGACCACATCCATCTGGACTACCTGTACTTTCTGACATATAAATGTATTCTATTTTCAAGGACTGTTTAACTGGGATAGACTAGTCAAGGATGTGCTTAGTTTCAACCACCCCCTCAGGCCCAGCTCCCTTCCTATTCTCTCCCACCTTATGATAAACAAGCCCTCTGACTAACCTGTCCAGAGTAAACCAGCCTGACAATATTCAATTTGATTCATGCAACCAATTATATGATAACCTACTATCAGCTTTGTACTTTCTGCTTACAAAGTGTATTTAAATTGAACTCAGCACTGACTCATGGCTGATGATTTGGACTTAAACCAAACAGTCCACTAGCATATTAAACAGTGATATCCCAACTCTTTGGTGCAAAGGGTCTTACATTTGATTTGAGATCAGATTTCCACAACAGAAGCACCTTGAGCATTTGAGACTCGTCTCAATTGCCATATCACAAATTCCTATTTGGCACTTTGGAGTAGAAACAGTAAACATTTTAAACAAACTTGCTTGGTGGAAAAGATTGTTTACATTTTGGCAGAATACTAGAATAGGCAAGCATTTTTAACTGACATTAAAGTTCAGTTGAATATACTTTTAATACTTTCAAACAAAATATTAGTAATTTCAGACTTTTACTTTTATAATACTTAATTTGTACTTCTGGCGTATCTTCTATACTTCCTTACATATTATTAAAACCTTAATTTCTCTATTTTTTACATTAAGATGTCACCACTGTTTTTTCTGATACTAGGCTTCATTTACCTCCAATGTTATTTTAATATTTTTGAAAAAATTTTAGAATTTAAAAATTGAATGATGTTGCACATAAGCAATATGGTATTCTCCAAATATTTCAATGTCGTGATTAAGGTAAGTAACTATAAATTTAGTATATGAGTGAAAAGTGAAAATAATGCAAAGAATGTTAGTTTATAAACTAAAAGTTTTAGATGCAGTATAATTTATACCACACATTTCACTGCATTGCATTATATTGTACTATTTCCACTGCTAATTTACTTATTTTAAATAATACTTTTGAGAATATTCGCACAGAACACAGCATTGCAAGTATTTTGCAGGTTAAGTGGGTAAAAATCAGTAGAAAAATCATCTACCCCAGGATTTTATACATTAAAAAAAAGGAAGGGAAACAGTGACAGATATGTTAAAGGGAAAAGTGCATACATTTTATTTTAAAAATTTTAAAATGCAAACATATTAATAAAGATTTCAACTTCTGTGTATTGTATCTCATATGTGAAAATTAACATTCATGAGAGTATGTTTTGATACCTAAATGAGTAATAGGAATAAAGAAGGATAATTTTTGTATCTGTGGTGAGATAATACCCGCATATAATTATGAGACATGAAACATTGTATTTTGCACTATAAATTTTGGATACAAATCTCTCCTTTTTACTCTCTCCATAAAAACTGAAAATTGTTTTCACCTAACCAAAAGTCTTTGCACAAAATGAGCAGAAAATGTAAGTTAAATGGTAACTATGTTACCAGCAATCAGTCAATAAGAACTAAATAGAGGGGCTGGGGATTTGGCCCAGTGGTATAAGCGCCTGCCTGCCAAGCATAAGGTCATAAGTTCGATCCCCAGTAACACCAAAAGCAAACAAATAAACAGACAAACAAAACTTACTTGCTTGTTCATGAGTTGTGAATAAAAGTGCTAAAAAAAAGAATTAAATAGCAAGAGATATTAATAGTAGAGTATAAAAAGATAAACTCGGAAATTCTGTTGAAGACTACTTCTGTTATAACTTACAGTATTTTCAGTTATGAGAAAATGTTTCTTCTGTGAATTCATTTGTCTAGTTTTATTCCTCCTTTGAAGCATTATATGAATGAAATATAACTGTAAATTTCAAATTTTGCACAAATTTATTATGACAAATTATTTAATTCTTCCATTAAACTAGCTCGTTTGTCAATTTTACATTTGAACTGTAAAGCAAAACTAGAAGACAAGTAAATTAGTACAAAATTAACTTGAAATTAACACAATATATTTTGAAAATATGTCAACATATTTTCTTTTTGCATTTTTAAAAGCAATTTGCTTTCTTGGCATTCCAACACATCCATCTGCCATTTTAAGGGTGTGGGAAATGGCAATTATCAATGAGACTAGTACAGCAGTTATAAAATAAGACATTTTGAGGAACAAATGTACTTGTTTAAAATGACACGATTTTAAATTCATGATTTGCTGGTTGTTAGTCTGTACACTGTCAATGATAATTAAATTTATAATGACACAAGATAAACAAATGATTCTGATACTGCAAAATAAAAGGAGGTAGCATTCACTTCAGCAGCACACACACTAAAATTGGGATGATGCAGGGAATATTAAAGTGGCTACTGCACAAGTATGGAATGCAAATTCATGCAGCATTCTATATAAAAGATAAATAAGTAAATAAATAACAGTGGAAGGAAGGGGAATAAGAAACATTTAAAATGTGTTATGTACATGTACCAATTCTCTACAATGAACTTTATTATTAAGTACTTCAAACATGTACTAATAAAAATTTAAAATACAGATGATAAAAAGGAAATACAGTAATTAAATAAATTAAACACTTCTAAATTAATTTCTAAATTTTTGATACACACTTACTTTTGAGGTAGAATATGTTGATACTTTTATATATTGGGTAGTGATCAACTCAAGGTAATTAGCATGCCCATAGTGTTAAATGTTTTAATATTTACATGAGAATTGTCTCCAAATTCTTTTCTATTTCAAGATATATAATATGTTGTTCATAGTTATACTCACTTAGCTGTGCCATCAAACACCAGAATTTATGCCTATTAACTTTAAGTTTGTGCTCATTGATCTACTTCTCCTCCTCATAGTAAAATTATAATAGTGAAGTCTGGTTGACTTGATCATAAAACTTCAAATAGAGCATAGATATTATCTTTCCTGCTATGGGAAAGTAAATTTGGGATAGATTTGGGATTTTAAAATGTGACATTTCTATTTTAAAGTACAACCTTCTTAGTTTAACTATTATTTATAGTGTTTTCAGTATTTTTTAAGAAAAAAAGACACAGAAAAGAAAAATAAAAAGCAAAACAGACAAACAAACAACAGCAAATCCAATACAATAACATTATAGGTTTACAAAACAAGATGATAGGAATTTGACAATGGTTGTAATGTTGCATATTGTTACCTTCAGAATGGTTGCTTAGATTAACAGACATGTAAAATTGACCTAATCATATGAGTATTAACTGTTCTTTTTCAATAACTAATACATTTAGCAGTATAGTCATTTTAGCTGACTTATGTATACATATGTACAAATTTATGTCTTTTTCCTTTTCCCTTCATTCTTTCCTCCTTTCCCCTTACAATACCTCTTGTTATCTTCAAAATAACTGTCCATACCATCAGCCATAATATAATCAAACACAATAGTACAGAGTAAAGCCAATAAAAACAAAACAGTGGAAGCAATGCAGGACCTCAAAACAATAGTACAACAACACTGGTTACCATAACGCCTCTTGTTTTCTTCTAAGTAGTTGCCTATATCATCAGACATAATACAATCAAACAGATCAAAATACAATAAAATCACTCAAAACAAAACAATGGAAGAAATACAGGGCTTCAAAAAAGGTGATAGGATATCAATAATGGCTACCATATTGTATTTTGTTATCTTTGAAATAGCTGTCCATGCCATCAAATATAATAAAATTAAACAAACTGAAACAGAATAAAACCAAACTAAACAGAATAATGAAAACAATGCGGGATTCAAATCACGATAATAGATTAACAATGCCTACTGTCTTTCCTTTTTAGACATTTCCTCCCCTTTTACTTTCACAATATATATTGTGTGTTTTGAATTTTACAACTCCTTCAGTTTTTTTATACTAGGGAGACAACATGATGTTCACTCATGTGACTCTGGATCACTTCATCCATGAGCATGATCTTAGGTTGCATCCATTTACATACAAGGGCCTTGAGGTTATCTTTCTTTATAGCTAAGTAGCTTTCCATTGGATAAAAATGCCATGTCTTTCTTGTCCACTATGCAGCTAATGGGCAAGCTACTCCCACTTCTTTCTGGTTCCCTGTCACATATAGCATTGTTCTCTGTCCTTTGACTTTCATTCTATGAACCCCCTTTTGAGTTTAATGTGTTTCTTGTATAAAGCATATTGATGGATCCTGTCTCCTGATCCACTCTGCCTGTGTTTCTTTTTTACTGGTGACTTGAGTCCATCTACATTAATGGTTACAGCCAACATGCACTGCCTGTTCTCTGCCCTCTTATTTTCCTGCCATTGGCTGACTACTTTTCCTCTCCATTCAATAGTCTGCCCCAGTTGGTGATATCCCTCTGCCACTGTTTCTGGAGCTGTGGTCTTTTTAGGGTGTTGTCAATATTTTCATTGCAAGAAAGGCATGCCATTAAGCTTATTTCAGTGGAACTAGAAAGAATATTCAGTGATGTTTCACTTTACATAGTATGTGGATATCCTGGTCTTTCTGATACAACCTGTTATGAGTACATGAAGAAGAAAGAAATTGAAGAACACAGTGGAACACAAGTATTGTAAGCTTTTTTCCTTTATTTTATGTTTCTTAGGAAAAAGTAGTTTAAAAGTTGAGGACAATTATAGGAAAAGTCTGAGATATTAGGAATTAAAAATAAGCCAACCTGGTACTGAAATAAAGATAATAGAAGCCATTATTTTGTCTCTAGCTGGAACACTTTATTCCTGGGTGCGTGATTGGAATTTTGTACTCCCTTATACTCTCTGGAAGTTAGTGAACAAGCTGGCTGAACGTCAGCTGGGTTTTTTTCCAGAACTCATCAAAGTTGCCCAGTAGTCACATAATACAGGGAAGATTAAAAAGATAGAAAATGTGAACAAGATATCAGTTGTAGGAAACTACAGGTGTGGAGAGAGAATCTCAGGGAAAAACCAGTGAACATGAGGAAGTTGAAAGAGAAAATACCCAAGGTATCCTTCTATACAATCTCACTCAGCATTTATTTTATTGCATTTTGTTTTATTTTATTGCACTTTATTTTATTGCATTTTATTTTATTGCATTTTATTTTATTTTGTTTATTTTATTGTCTTTTTGAGACAGGAACTCATTATGTTGTTTACCCTTTTTATGAAGCTTATTAGAACAATTTAGATATACATAATGCTCACACTCAACATGAATAAGTTGTACCTGTACATTATGTTTTCTTTTTAATTTTATTTTGATACCGAGAATTGAACTCTCAACCTCACACTTGGCCGGGCAGGCACTTATGCCACTGAGTCAAAAACCTGGCCCTACATTATATACCTTGAGTTCTCTTTTTCCCCATTCCTATCCCCTCCCTTAAATACCTCTACCTCTTATTTACAAAGCTTTGTTTCCATTTTATCCTTCTTTGTCATTCTTTGCTTTTGCTTTCCTACGTTTCTTCCATCACCCTTCCATAATTCCCTTTTCCTTTTGAACAATTTTTTCCTATTTTGCAACACACATTATACATTTTGGCTGTTTTTACACTTTCAGTTTCTCACACCAGAGAGATAATGTGACTTTTATACATGTATGATTTATTTCACTTAAAAGTATGGTCTCAAGTCGGGTGTGGTGGTGCACGCCTTTAATCACAGCACTCGGCAGGCTGAGGTAGGAGGAGCATTGTGAGTTCGAGGCTGGCTTGGGCTGCAACGCGAGCTCAAGGCCGGCCTGAGCTGCACAGTGCGACCCTGCCTCAAAAACCCAGGGCCGGGAGTTTGGCTTTGACTTAAGTGCCTGACAGGCGCGAGGTTGTGAGTTCAATCCCCAGTGCCACACACACACAAAAAAAGTACGGTCTCAAGGCACATTCATTTTCCTAGAAATCTCTCAAATTTATCCTTTATGACTGAGTAGTACTTCACTGTATAAACATAACCACATTTTTCTATCCATTCATTAGTTGATGATGATTTGGGCTATTTCCAAAATTTAGCTATTATAAACTATGTTGCTAAATCATTAGCTGTCATAAACTATGTTGCATGTATTTCTGGGGTATGATGTTTTGAATTCTTCTGGAAATACATCAAGACGGGAAATAACTGGGTCAAATGGAACTTCTAGTTTTAGTTTTTTGAGGAATTTATACACTAATATCCACAGTGGTTGAACTAGTCTACACACATACCCATTCATCAGTGGAGAAGGGTTCCTTTTTCCCAACAGTTCCACCAGTTTTATTACTTAATATCTTGATAATAGTCATTTTTTCTGAAATGAGTTGGAATCTCAGCATTGTTTTAATTTGCATCTTACAAATGACAAGTAGTGTTAAACATCTTTTCATATATTTATTTGCTTTTTGAACTAATTCATTTGAAAACATGTATTTATCTCAGATACCCATGCTTTGATTGAACCTTTAAATTTGGGGGTCTGATGTTTTTCAGTTCCTTATAAGTTCTAGATATTAGTTCTTTGTTTGTGAGACAACTGGTTAAGGTGTTTCTCTACTATGTAACTTCTTTTGCTGTGCAAACACTTTTTGATGAGATGAGATACCATTTTTAAATTTTGGTAGTATTTTTAAAAATTTTATATTTTAAAAAAGCAAAACTAAAAATGGTTCCAGATGAAACAGAATTTAAAAATAGTAGGAAATTAACACTAAATAATATCTTGCATATTGTTATCTTAGAAGTATTTGTTCAGGTTACAAGATTTAGGCATGAAAAAAAAAATCAAACCATCAAACAATGAAAGCACAAACTGTTCTTTTGGATGAACTTGGAGTTTTGTTCATGAAGTGTTTGCTTATACCTATGTCTTCTAGAGTTTTATCTATTTTCTTTTCCTACAGATTTAGAATTTCTGTTTTAATATTTAGACCTTTAACCAATTTTGATTTGAGTATAGTGCGTGGTGAAACACATGAGTCTAGTTTAAGTATTTGTGTGGAAAGTCAGGTTTTTCAGCACCATTTATGAAAGAGACTTTCTTCCAATGAACATGTTTGGCCCCTTTGTCAAAGATAATGTGGCTGAGTGTGTCTGGAGTTGTTTTTGCATCTTCTTATCTTTTGCACTGATCCTCATGTAGATTTTTGGCACTACTATGCTGATTTTATCACAGTAGCACTGTAGCATAATTTCAGTTGAGGGACTGTGATGTTCCCTGCCTTTACTTTGCTGCCGAGTATTGTTTTTGCTATTTTTGTTCTCTTCTGGTAAAAGATGAATTTTAGAAATATTTTCTCTAGTGCTGTGAAGAATGTTAATGTTATTTTGTTTCAGATAACATTAAATCTGCATAACAATTTTGGGAAAACCAAAAAAAAAAAAAAAC
>RJWM01052555.1:0-10078 GCA_004363535.1 Dasyprocta punctata | reverse complement strand
CTAGATGTTAATAAGGTAAGATAGGGAGATTGCAAAATATATAGCTTTGATGTAAATATTAGCTAAGTTTTATGCACATATAACTTAATGGTATTTTACTAGACTTCCCTGTTTTATCATCTGGAAAACAGGGATAATGATTCCATGTCTTATGTCCACAGTTACTATACAGGTCTTATTTGGAACAAGAATGCAAAAAATGTCTTAAAATAATATGTACTTGTAGAGTTGAATTTTCTTTACTGTGATTATTAGCATTAATTTTGTTAATGAGAGTAGTATTTCAGTTTCAAAGTTGGTTATGTACTAAGCACCTAGATTAACACTCATTAAATGAATAGGAAGGCCAAAGAGATCAGGAGTAGCCCGTCTTCCAAGTCTTTTTAACCAATGTGTATTAAATTGAATCCATTGTTACAGTTTCAACATTTACAGATGTGTTTGGGACTTTGTGATTAAGATTCTTTGTTCATTTCCAAGATGACATCAATGTTTTGACAGAGTTTCATCTCTTGGGTTAGTTCTTCCAATACAGTAGAGAATTTCCCAAACAACTCATGAAAATAAACGGTATCTCTGTGATTTTTCAGTTGAGTAACTCCTGAAAATCCCTTAGAAGCAAGAAGAAAGTCACCTTTTGGAGATCTGCCAAATAAACTAAAGCATATCATAGACCTAAGAGATTAAAAAGTTTTACAGGACTGAAATGGAATCAACTCATTGGCCATATCAACAAGAAGCCCTCAGACACTGTTTTGTAGTAATTTTTTTATGACACCCTATAAGGAAATTCAGTACATGTCATCTTTTAACGTTGCAATTAATTTGTTAACCTTTAATGAAAAAAAATAAAAGTGTTTTTCAGATCTAATGTCATATTCTACTCAACAGAAATAGAAAAGAAAAAAAAAAGAAAAAGAAAAAAATAATCATGACTTGAAACTTTGCTTGAAAATCAAATTATTCTTTCTGAAAGAATGTTGAAATTTGTAGCATAATAAGAGTATTCCCTGGATATTTTTCTCATCATAACACTAACAAGGCAACATCACTGGTGAGTGGAAAAACAATTCACTAGCAAGTTACACTATTACTCTCCTAATTCACCTACTCGGCTTCTGACTAAAAAGGGGAGTACATTTGTTTTGTGAAAGTCACAGTTGGTACAAATATTAAATTTCATGAAAAAGTGTAAAGACATTTAAAACTGACATGTAATTGTTAATGTACTAGTATAAGAAAATGTATATTTTTGAGTTCAAATTCCACCAGTTGATGCTAATTACAGTCTCTCTTTTTAAAGAAAGGCACAATGGCAAGACATTACCCGAATAAAGCATGAAAAATGAATTTCAGGGTATCCCTACCTTGTCAATATTCTTCATCATGAACACATATGATGTCTATAGCCAGATAAAGGTAATATTTTTAAAGGACATGTCTCTATGAACAAATCACATTATTAGCATCTAGTAAGTATTTTCTTCACTTCATGCTTTAGTCTATGCAAATCTTCTTTCTCAATAAATATGAATTCTTCCATATCAAACATTCACTAAGTTAATCATTAGTTGACAAAGAAAACATTTGTGTTTTCCAACAAACTAACTCTAAAGAACAACCTTCGAACCCTAAAACACTATTTTTAGTGCAACTAGGGAAATCTCACTATAATATTTTATATTTAAGTCTCATATTAAAGTGATAGGAGCAAAGACAAAAAATGAAAAGTTATCTTAAGAGAACGTGAAATAGATAACACAAAATGTTATTGGATAGCATCATAAATGTAAGCTGTTGAGAGTACATGCAAGGTCAAAAACATATGGAACAATTATAGAACTAATAAGAGTTTAAGTAAAGAAGATAGACATTAAAATAAAAAGCACAAAAAATTAAACAACAGGTCAAAATAACAAAATAAATATATATAGATATATTTACATATATACCTATATATATACACATTTTCCTGATATTGTGAATTTAAAGAGGATAGGAAAGCGTTTAAGAGATACCCTTTTCTTATACAGTATACGTGAGAAACTTTAATCCAAGACAATACATGGAAGATGTTATGAAAATTTTAACAAAGAATTGTTATAGAAATTCAGCAGTGTAGCTGGCTACAAAGTCGATACTCAAGACTCAATAGCATTCCTGTGCGCAAACAACAAACTCACTGAGTGAGAAATTATGGAAATAACACCTTTCACAATAGCATCCAAAAAAATGAAATACCTAGGAATCAATGTAACAAAGAATGTACTCCTATATGCTGAAAACTATAGTACTCTAAAAAGGAGATCGAAGAGAATGTTAGAAAATGGAAAGATATCCCTTGTTCTTGGTTAGGGAGAACAAACATTGTGAAAATGACCATACTCCCAAAACTGTTATACAGATTTAATGCAATCCAAACCAAAATACTGTTAACATACCCTTACAGATCTAGAGAAAACATCCCTAAAATTTATCTGGAACCAGAAGAGACCTAGAATAGCAAAGGCAAGTCTGGGCAACAGAAGCAAGGCAGGAGGCATCTCAATCCCTGACTTAGAATTATAGTACAAAGCTACAGTAATAAAATCAGCATGATAGTGGCAAAAAAAAAAAAGATCAGAGGATCAATGGAACAGAAGAGAAGATGCAAATACAACTACAAAGACACTCAGCCATCTTATCTTTGATAAAGGGGCTAAACGTGTTCACTGGAAGAAAGATAGCCTCTTTAATAAATGGTGCTGAAAAATAAATGGTGCTCTCCAAATACTGAAGACTGCAACTAGATCCATGTCTACCACTATGCACTAAATGGATCAAACATCTCTATACTAAAATAGAAACACTAATTTACTGGAACACAAGGTAGGTAGAAATTTTGAAGATGTAGAGGTATGTAAAGAGTTCATGAACAAAACACAAACCGCATGGGAAGTACTTCAAAGAATCAACAACTGGGATTTCATTTTATTAAAAAGCTTTTGCCCTTCAAAAGAAATCACCACCAAAGTGAAAAGAAAACCCACAGAATGGGAAAGAATTTTAGCCAACTGTCCGTCACACAAAGGACTTATATCCAGAACATATAAAGAATTGAAAAGCATCAGGTCCCCCAAATTCAAAGACGCAATCTAAATATAGGCGTCTGAGATGAACATGTACTTCTCAGATGAAGAAATACAAATGGCAAATAAATACATGAAGAAAGCCTTGACATCACTGGTCATTTGAGAAATGCAAATTAAAACAACGTTGAAATTTTATCTCACTCCAGAAAGGATGACTGCCATCAAGAAATCAACCGATAACAAATTTTGGGGCTGTGGGGAAAAGGAATCCATCTCCACTGTTGGTGAGAATGTTGACTGGTGCGACTACTGTGGAAATCAGTATGAAGATTTCTTTAAAAACTAGCATTGGACGTCCCAGCTATTCCCCTTTTGGCTGTTTTCCCAGAAAAATTGAAAGTGTCGTGTCACAGTGATATATGTGCACCCATGTTTTCAGCAGCACAATTTGTAATAGCTAAATCTTGGAAACAACCAAAATGCCCACTAACCACAGAATTGATGAAAAAGATGTGGCACTTTTATACAATGGAATATCACTCAGTTATAAGGAAGGGTGATCTTGAGGCTTTTATAGGTAATGGAAGCAACTTGAGACTAATACTCATAAGTGAAATAAATCAGACCCACATTTGTAAATATGGTATTGTCTCCCTAGTGTAATGAATAAATAAATAAATAAATAAATAAATAATAAAACAGCCTAAAAGGGTAATGAGACCCAAAATGTACAATAGATACTGTTATAATGAAAGGGAAAGAAAGTGCTCAAAATTAAAGAACAGCTGGGATAGGGGAAAGGAGAAATTGAAGAAACGAAAAGATTATATGCATGTAGGTATACATATATAGCTGTATGTATGTATAAGTGTGGAAGATGGATAACTATACTACTAATTCTCTTTCATACATAAGAAAGAATAGTTTGTGTTGTCATTGTTTGATTGTCTGATCATTTTTTATGCCTAGATCTCGTAACTTGAACAACCATTTCCAAGATAACAATACATAATATATTACTTAGTATTGATTTCTTACGGATTTTTTTTTTGAAATTCTGTATTATTTCTACCCTTTTTTTCTGTTTTGCTTTTTAAAATAAAAAAAATTAACCTAAAAAAAGAATTGTCATAGAGATGGAAATACGTAAAGAATTCATCTGTTGCTGTGATAATAAGAAAATTTATATATGTTGAATTGAATTCTTTTGTGGAATTCCACACAGGGAGAAAGGAAATCTGCAGCCGATAATTGCTATTAATTAATAATAATGGATGGAATAGTTTCCCTTCCAACAAAATATAAAATCCAGAAAATTCAAATTTACTGAAAAAATGATTCATAGCCACATTCATACAAAATTTTGCTCTTACAAATACTCAGGATGTAAGTGCAATAGTCTCCTACAATCCCAAATTCACTTTTTCTCAAATCGAACACTCAACAATTTTTTAACTAGAATTACTTAATGGAAATTCATTTTCATGTAATAAATGTTCTCATTTTATAATTTCTTCTTTAAATTCCAAACAAATACAAAAACTAGACAAAAGATTAATATATTATAATTAAAAATATTAATATTGCTATTTTTCAAATTCTATGCATATATAAACTAGACAAAAGACTAGTATATTTTGTAACTGTAAAATACATAAAAGTAGGATTTTTGTTATCATACAAATGATCTGCACAGAACCTGATTTTGGAGTGACTGGAAATTATTTCTCTAGTTTTAAATAGCCACTCTGTAGTCTCTATAAAATCATATATCCAGGCACATTCTCTTTACAAAAGGTACCAAGACAAAAATAAGGCAGCTTAACTTGACATAAAATAAATTTTCAATAGATAATTAATAATATTTTGCATGAGTTAAATTTTATGACCAAATGAATCCAATTTATTTTGTGTCAATCAAAGCAAAATAAAACTAAATGGAAAATATCTTCATTTTTTTTTGTTTTTTTAAAAAGAGAAAATTATCCTAATGGAAAAATTCATTATTGGAATGAATCATTTTTATCTAAAATAACTTGTTCTCAGTTCAAGTAGGAAGAATTACAAATACAGCAGCTATGGTGCCATAGAACTTGGGAGATCTTTGTTACTTGCAATGTCAGAAATAGAAACTAATTTTAGCACAGATAAGTCAGTTTAGGTTCAGAGAAGCCTTTCCAGTTGGTGGTGCTGGAAACTTGTGAACTCAAGCATCCTCAAGATAGCATGACCACCCAACATTTTATCAGGCAGCCTGCATCAACTTTCAAGGTAGTTGTTAATTCAGGAGCATTTCTTTATTACTACAATCATGTCTCCAGGTGGCCATGATCCCAGCCTATGACTCTCTAATAGTAAGTGCCTAAATGGTCCCACTTTGTTTATTTTAAATATGAGGCTTATATTATAAGAAATGAAGAAATCTCCAAATATCAGATACAAAGATAAAGCTAAAAGCCAAAGCAATGAACAAGTCAGCCTCTTCCACAGTAGTCCTGAGTGCAATCTAAACTTTTCAATCGCTAAATGCTAGCCATTATACACTGCATTAGGAGACAAAGATTTCTAGCAACAATTAAAGGAAGACAAAACATTCTATAGCTGACTCATAAAGATAACAAAAATGATGTTCCCAAAGAACAAACATAAACAAATTGAAAATTTCTATGGGAAGAAAAATCAACAATGGAAGACATGGGGCAGAAAAATATTTTTTACAATTTCTAATTAAAACTAATTACATACACAGAAACAAACCAACATGAATGAAAGAGAAACAGCAGAATTGATACATCCAAAAATGTGACAATAAAAGAGAAGCCTGAATAATTTATGAAGAATATTTAAAGAGTAAAAGATGGACTATCTTAAAGTCATTGAAAGGAAAGAACATTTTGAGGAAATAAAAATAAAGTCTGAAATGAACAGAGCACTTCTGGAAAAGAAATATAAAGGTCTTAGTACAGATTGAAAATGTAAAATTACAAAAAGACAGAAATTAATAAACCTGAGGACATTTTGAGAAAGTTACACAAAATGATATAATGGCTGTATATAAGAAAGCCATATTAAATGACTTATAGTATCTATGGTATAAGTCAAATATACAATACAATATGAGATGAATCTCTAATTCCTATATTGGAAGATATTTTTAATGATGTACTTGTAAGAAAAGCAAGAAGCATGTAGTTAAATATAACATAACCCTAGTTTTGTAAAGCAAACAGCATCAAATATAAAAAGAAACTATGTTTACATCTGTGTATATAATGATATGTAACGGGAGAAATTACTGAAGAATAACTGCTTTGATAATGCTACTGGGATCACAATGAGAAGAATGAGAAAGCACAAAAAATATAAGAAAAGCAGGGTAAAAAGAGTATGAAGCAGGGATATTTTTAAAAGTGAAATCACTTTAAAATTTATGTTCTGATTATACTTAGGTAAAATTAAAAATGTGTGTCTATCATGTATATAACAAAACAGATGCCAAAAGATGATCATCCATAATAATAAGTTTATTCAAGTGAATTGATAGAATTTTTACTTTCTTCCTTCAAAGCTTATACAGACATTTATTTTTTAAAAGGAACATCTGTTCTTTATGTCTATTTCCAATGTGGAAATGACTTCTTTATCCTTATCTTTCACCTTACTTCAACCATACCAAGCCTTTTATGAAATTTTAATGCGGCAAGGGAAATAGACAGTGAGACTTATTTCTGTAGGCAGCTTTGGTTCCATGGTGTTCATGTAATAATAACCTTCACCTCAGTGTTCCAGGGTCTTTTCCCTTTCTATTTACCAGCTGCTCTTGTTAGCACTGAGACTAAACATCGCCACATATGTGCTCACACTCCAAGTAGCTTCAGCTTCAGTTCTGGCCAAACGAAAAGAAGACTATGTGCTCACAATAACGTATATAAATATAGCATTAGTTTTTGAATTATTTTAAATTTAAGAAGTCAATATATCCTCTTTTTCATCACCATCACTAATTAAGAAATTAAATCTTAGAATTTAGCAGATGATATCTATTACTTATATCATTTAAAATCATGTTACCTAATTAACATGGAAAATTAAAAAAGAGATGTTTGAAATATCTTAAACTTCAACAACTGAAATTGTCCTTTGTAGAAAAAACACTGTAGGAAATTTTTCTGAAAACATACTCACCTGTCTTCAAAGATCAGTGTATGCCTATGCTAAGTAGAATTAAATAAAATAGGTAGACATAAGTGAATAATTAACTCTAGTTCAGATAAGGAGTTTTATAAATCATATGAAACTATTTTGTTGAATTTGACATTATCAACAATTTTATGTATTGATATAACAACACTTAGATACTTAAAAAAAGTATGTATGAAATCTTGATACCCTTGATAAAAACTCCAACCTAAAAAACCACCCAATCATACACACATGCAAGCAATTTCACTTTCCTCACACTTTACAAATGATTGATAGAAAAACTCAGCTTTTAAAAGAAATCAGGATATTAAATATTAGATTTTCGTCCCTCTGTCAGTGTGTGTGTGTGTCTGTGTGTGTGTGTGTGTGTGTGTATATACATGTGTACATTTTAAGGAAAACTGTTGGTATTGTTTTCTCCTTTGAATCTTTCACAAGAATCAATATATCTATATCTTGATCCATATAATACATATATATGTATGAGACAGAGATCAAAATAATCTAAGAGAAGAACAAAGAAACAAGTAACACATGTTACTGTGCTTAAAATTATTTCTTTTTACTCGATTATGAGAAATATTGTGACTCTTACATAGTTATGTGTGTTACTATTTGGGGTTTAATGTTAAAGTTAGACTTTTAGTGTCATTGTTACTAAATCTGCTTCAGTATTTTAATATTATTGCAGAGGATAATTAGGCACAAGTGAATCAAAGCAAATGCCAGCTGGCGTTCTACTTCATTAACAGGATACCTGTAGAACTCAAATTTTCTGGACTCTTCTGCTTCTCATATTAACAGCAATTTAATCAATCCCTTTATTTTAGTGTGAGTTTCACTCAATTCTTTTAGGATTGTAGAAAAACTGATCCTAACTTCAGCAAATTAAAGAGTTAGTTTGGTCAAAATAAACGTTATTGCAACTACAAAATCTCTAAACAAATTTTTACTAATCAACAGTTTCCATATATGAATGATTTTGCAAAATGTAGGTTTCAAATCTATACAGATGAAAGGGACTGAATATAAAATGCAAAACATTGCAGAAAATATCAAGTTCATAGCAACTTTAGATAACTATTTGGTTAGATATGCTGTACTATTAGTATTGGTTTCATACAGACGCCAACTTTTATATTTTCAACTCTTTCTCAAAGCTCTAGTTTTGGAGAATGATTCTCATTGCTATCAATTCTCTACTAAAACTTTTAAAAACAATTTTGCACACTACACAATCTAGTGAATTAGAGGTTCCTAAATGTGATGGTTGTCAATCTCACTGGCTAAGGTATCACCAACTTGATCAGTAAAGCACATTTCTGGGTATGTCTGACTGGGTCATAGAAGTATGATATTTGACACTAGATCTGGTATATGGTCCTTTTCTCTCTGACATTTTTTTAATTTACTTTGTTTCCTAGTCTCCATGTATTAAGCAAATTTGTTTTGCTCTGTTTTTGTCTTGGAGCCAGCTGACCATAAACTGTTTCCTCTCACAATGTGAGCCAAATTAAACTTCTCTTTTAAGTTGCGGGGGTAAAATATGTGGTTGCAGAAATGCAAAAAGCTGACAAAACTAGAAAACTAGTACTAGGGGAAATAAAATGGTACCAGAAGCACTGGTACTAGAGAAAACTGCTCCTATGATTGTACTTAACTAATGAATTGACTGTAGAAAATTTATTGTAGAAACAGCAGTAACATTCTATAAGTTTTAAATAAATACATTAAAATATATTAAATATATAAATATATTAAAATAAAAATATCTTTTAAAATGGGGTAAAGCTTTTTCAAGGCCTTTGAAACTTCTTAGAAGTAATAAAATTATTAATTAATAATAAATAATAAGCCAGATATAAATGTTTTAACCACTATAAAATCATTATCTGCCACAAAAATCACAGAATTTAATGAAAAAGCATTATTATCTACATTAAATATAAATTTAGAAGTCTAGTTAAATGATCATAATTGTTTAAATGGATTTTAAAACAACTAAATAGTATTTTCAAGAGATGGAAATATTAGGACACATCAAATTTAAAGTAGAGAAAGGGAAAAAGATATGAGTCATCCCTATTAATCATAGAGAAGCCTTGAAAAGAAGTCTTACAAAATTTGCAATTCAAAAATCAAAGAAATTAAGTTTCTTTAGCATAAGGGAAATAAGATAAAACACTTCATACGAAATTTTAAATTGAACAAAGATTTTGAAGCACTCCATAAAAAACACTCCAGGCTTCAGATAGCACCATCAGTGAGTAGTGCTACACTTTTCAGAGAGATGTAAAATCTAGCCTGGAATGGAGCACATGTCTATAGTATCAGAATTAGGGAGGCAAAGGCAGAAGGATCATGGGTTTGGGGACAGACTAGGACACAAACTGAGATACTGTCTCAAAAATAAAATGATAAGAAGAGATATGAGAAGAAGTGAAGTGAAGTGAATTGGAAAGGAAAAAAGAAGAGAAAAGGAGAAGAGAAGAGAGGTGGAAAAGAGCAGAACAGAGCAGAGAAGAGAAAAGAGAAAAGAGAAAAAAGAGACAGGGTATATAGTTTAATGCAGAGGCCCTGGGCTTAATCCCTAGTACCAAAGAAAATTAACCAAAATAAAGAAAGAAACCAGCATAAGCTGGTAAAATATAGGAGAATCCCTAATTCATTGTAACTTTTTTTTTTTTTTTTTTTTTTTTTTTTGTGGCACCGGGGATCGAACTCACAACCTCACACCTGCCAGACAGATACTTAAGCCACTGAGCCAAACTCCCGGCCCCCCTAGTTCATTTTATAAGGCCACC
>RJWM01052554.1:0-10078 GCA_004363535.1 Dasyprocta punctata | reverse complement strand
ACAAATGGCAAATAAATATATGAAAAAATGTTCAACATCAATGGTCATTTGGGAAATGCAAATTAAAACAACACTGAGATTCCATCTCACTCCAGAAAGAATGGCCAAGATTAAAAAATCAAGCAACAACAAATGCTGGAGGGGCTGTGGGGAAAAAGGAACTCTTCTCCACTGTTGGTGGGAGTGTAGACTGGTGCAGTCACTGTGGAAGTCAGTGTGGAGATTCCTCAAGAAGCTAGGATTAAAGATCCCATTCAACCCAGCTATCCCACTTCTGGGCATTTTCCCAGAATTGAAAGCATCATACCACAGAGATATCTGTGCACCTATGTTTATAGCAACCCAATTTGTAATAGCCAGATCTTGGAAACAACCCAAGTGCCCATCAATCCAAGAATGGATAAAAAAGATGTGGTATTTTTATACAATGGAGTACTACTCAGCTATTAAGAAAGATTGCATTGAGACTTTTGTAAGTAAATGGTCACAACTTGAGACCATACTCGTAAGTCAAACCCACATGTGTAAATACTGTATTGTCTACCTAGTGTAAGAATCGGAAAAGTATATATGATCCAAAATCTATAATAAATACTTCATAAGGGTAAAAAACAGCTCAAAGAGCAAAAGTAACTGGGAAGGGAAAAGGCAGAAAGAGAAAAGGGAAGAGGAAAAGATATAAACCTGTATATATGCATATGTAAGATAACTAAAATGAACACACTGTTGAATCTATTTGTTATTGAGAAAGAACAATTAATACTCATATGATTAGATTAATTTTACATGTCTATATCTGTGAATGTAAGTAACCATTTTAAAGTTAACAATGCCCAATATTGCAACCATTGTCAAGTTTCTATCATCTGATTTTGTAAACCTGCAATGTTACTGTTGTGTATTTACTCTAGTCGTTTGTTTGTCTCTTTTGCTTGTTGTCTTTGTTTTATGTCTTTTTTTCTGTTTTTTCTTCGCTAAAATAAAAAAAATTAAAAATTTAAAAAAATACTTCCTTTACTTTATTAATTAACATAAATATAATCAAAATTTTATTAACATGAATTTGGTCATCTTGAAGGTTTTCCAAAATAATAAATGCAGAGTTGTCAAGAAATTCAATTTTAGCTGAGGATTTAGCTCAGTGGCGTAAATGCCTGCCTGGCAGGTGAGAGGCTGTGAGTTCAATCCCTGGTACCAAAAAAAAAAAAAAAAAAAAAAAAAAAAAAAAAATTCATTTTAGAAAAGAGTCCAGTCTTTTCTTTCACATCTGTCCATACTCTTTTTTTAACTTATAGTTTATTACTATGTGTTATCAGTAAATAATGACTACATACATCGTGGGAAGTTAGTACATACACGTAACACATCTTAACTGTCTTACGTCTCCTTCCTCTGACCTCCCTCTGCCTCCCTCCATCTGTCAGTCCCCTTCCCATGTGCAAAAGATCTATCTCTCTGTTAAAAAATCAGTATAGTTCGATACATTTAAAATATACCTTAAAGTTATATTAAGAAAACAATTGGTTGTAGCACAAAGGTTGAAAAAATATCTCAGTGAAAGAGAGCCCAGAAACAAAACTAGAGTTATATGAGAATACACAGGTGAAGAAATGATGAACCACTCATTAAATAATACTAGCACAAGTACATGTAGAAACTTTCTAATGAACATTTTGTGATTATCCTAACTTGTGTCACACCAGCAATGATCAACCAACTATATTTGTTTCCACATCAAGCAGATGCTAGTTTGTAATGTATCACTTGAATATACTTACTATTCAATAGCTTAGATCAATCAGTTGATATTAGACATAGTTTTATTATTACAGTGTTCAGTAGCATTAATTTTGCTTTTGCAAGTAACAGAAAGCAGTTGAGTCAATTAAAGAGCTAATCAATTTATCTTAGAACTGTGTGCAAAAGACATTTCTTGCTTGGGCAAAGAGAGGTAGATTGAGAAAGTGAAAAACTGAACCCTGGCTTTAAGCTCTGTCAGCCAGAACTATCATTCTTCTTCCATCTTATCTTAAAATGCCTTGGGATGCAATGATCTTCAGTATTTCTAAACAGAAGCTGTGAAGCAGGAAGATCCTACCTTCCAACTTCTGACAGCAACTATGTACATCCCCTGGGGAACTGAGGCTGAAAGATCACAAATTTGAGCCCAGTTTTAGCAACTTAGTGACACAGCAAGACTCTGCCTCAAAAACAAAAACTTTTTAAAGGACTAGGGAGATACCTTAATATAAAGGGTTTCAATCCCCACTATTAGTACAAGAAGAAAATGAAGATGAGGAGGAGGAGAACGAGGAGGAGGAGAACAAGTAGGAGGGGAACAACAGCTTTAGAAATGCTTCCCTCTGAGACTGAGGATTGAGAGAGCAAAGACAGAGGTTTCTTTTTTTCTACACTCCTTGCTTTAAGGTTTCTAGGTTCTTACTATTGTGTGTTGACCACTTGAGCCTTGCAATGGGACACTGGGTGATTTCAATGGCATTGCTGAAATTATTAGATGTCTTCAGATGGTTAAACTGTACAAGGACAATGTTCCTGTCTCAAGAGCTCAAGAAGTTCAACGTGTGCATGAAAGTTCAGCCACTTTAGGCCATAGAATTATGCAGGTGTGGGTCCCAGTTGGTGAAGACGTGGGTTCACTTTCTTCTGGTCTACCTACTTATTCTGGCTCTCTCCTAGTTGTTGCCCCACCTCTAACACCTCATTAGTACTAAAATGGCATATATTGAGCATAGTCCATCACAAGGAGTGAGCCGATAGGCTTCCCTTCTGAGAGGAGGTCATGCAATCTGCTATAAACTGAGTGTAGGTGCCTTCAAAATTCATATGTTGAAACTTGAATCCCCATTGTTGGTATTTGGGCCCTTTGGAGGGGCAGTTACATCAGGTCATGTTCTTATAGGTTCTTCTCCCTCTCTCATGTAAGGCTACAGTGAGAGGTAGCCATATGAGAGCCAGAAAGAGTTCTTCTCAGGAACTAACTCACTGAGTACCAAGCTCTTGGATTTCCTATCCTTCAGAACAGTAAGAGATGAATTTCTGTTGGTTGAGTCTCTGGTATTTCATTATAGAAAGAATACTGCACTGACCAAGACACAAGCCAAACCTCACTTTTACCCTCCTGCTGGAATGTTGCTTCCAGGGTCAAATGCCCTAAATAAAATGCCAGTTCCTTACTGAGTAACTTTAAGACCTTGGGAAAGTTTTCTAACTTTTATGTCTGTTTCCTCACCTGTAAAATGGAATTGATAAATAGCACCTACTTACAAGTTTGTTGTGAGGAATAGGTAAATACACAGAAACACACAAAACAGTACTAGGCACATACAAGAGTTCAACACATGCTAAGTGCCATTATACATGTTATCCTACAGCTGAACTAAAGCAGTGATTCTCATGAACATGAGCATTTCCTCTTTCCCACCCCAGGCTGTCTGTGGTTCTTGCAATCCTGCTGTGCTCCAAACATGTTTGTTTTCCTGATTGGATGATGTTAGAGTTCTGCACATCTGACCAGCTGTCCAACATTTCTTGTATCCCGACACAAAGAAAAATACTCAACATAAACCCTACAAGCCTACTGCATTGTGAAAAGGACAGACGGACAGAATAGCTCCTGAGATAGATTCCTTTTCTTTCCCCATTTCTCTGCTAGCTTCTTTCCTTCACATCCTCCCACAAGTCCACATTTCAAAAATTCTTATTTTTCCCAAGGTATTAAGGAATAATACTAAGCACATGGGTCTCAGTATTTTAAAATAAACATGACTATGCTATTCATCATCTTTGATAAAAGCTTTAATAGTTTTTCATTTCCAATGGAATAAAATCCAAATTTTCTGGAACAATTTCCACAGCTCTTTCACTGCTTTTCACAGCAAAACCATATATGCTAACATCTCACATCTTTTCATTCTACTGCCCCTTACTCTCATTTCTACAAATATCTTACCTTCTTGCCTCCCTGTCTTCTGCACCCTGTCCCCTCTTCCAAGAAAATTCTTTCTTTTTCTGGTGAACTCTTCCAATCCTGAAGATTCAAATGTCCCTTTCTATGATTTTTTTGACTCTATTAAGCAAGGTTAGTTTTCTAACCAATCTTTACATTTACAAATTCCTGATAAGGACCTTCACTAAGAGAAGCTCCTGTACAAAAGTCTTCCAGAGCTTCTTTATGTAACAAATAACGGCAACATCACCTTGAAAAGATTTTGTTCTCTGAAAAATCATTCAAGATGCCCTTCTTAACTATATTTTGAGAGCTGAACTCCCTTGTAGAAAGTTTAGAGAGCTAGCTTATTTATTAATTACAGAGGTAATGGGTTTTTTTCCCTAGAGACAAATATGTATACTTTTCTTCTTATTCTACATGTTACCTTGTGGCTAGATTATTAAATTAGCTATATTTTGTTCAATAGCTAGGTAAATTTTAAGGGTAAATGAAATGATTTGCTTCTAGGTTAAGCTGGTAGAATTCCGTTTAAAAATACTGTTGTGTGAAGGCTTTCTCAAGGGCAGAGCTATGCTATTAGCTTGTCATCTTGTTGTAGAGCTCCCTCCTAAATTATAGGTATGCAAGCCAGTTGTGGTAGTGCACACCTGTAATCCCAGCACTTGAGGAGGCTGAGGCAGGAGGATCACTGTGAGTTCAAGGCCAGTCTGGGCTACATAGTGAGCCCAAGGCCAACCTGCACTACACAGTGAGACCCTATCTCAAAAAGAAATTATAGGTATGCAACTCATAACTGACTGTGTTTTACTTACTGTGAAGACACTCTTGGTCACACATTTATAAATTCTGTAGGCATCCCATTTTATGGCTTTTTGCAAGCAAATTTGAGGTTTAAATTGATGTTACACAATTTATAACAAGGCTGAACTGGAGTGCTGATTCTCATGAATGCGAGCATGCCCTATCCTAGGCCTTCTGTGGTTCTTTTTTTTCCCCCCTTTGTTTTCTTTTTCTTCTTCTTCTTTTTTTTAATTTTCATTTTAAAGAGAATAAAGCCTAGGGGCCGGGAGTTTGGCTCAGCGGCTTATGCGCCTGTCAGGCAGGCACGAGGTTGTGAGTTCAATCCTCGGTGCCGCAAAAAAAAAAAAAAAAGACAATAAAGCCAATCAAAACAAAACAGTGTAGTGGTGCGACCTGAAGCCCTGCACAACGAACTCCACACAGGTGTGCAAGCTTGGCAGCCCTCTCAGAACCTGGTAGGGACCCTTCCCAGCGTGTCCAATCAGCCTGGGACTTTAGGGTAAGTTCTTTAGGACCTGACTGGGCCTCGCCCAGTGATTCTGAGTGGCCAGGGAACCACCTGGGCTCAGTGGTGGTATCCAAAGGCCTACACAGCAAGCCCCATCCAGTCATGCAAGGTCAGCACCCTGCTTGCAACCTAGTACCCAGCAACCCCAAGCAGCTGGGAAGCTTTGGAGTGCCACGTGGCCTGAGCTAAAGGCCTGCACAGTGTACTCCATCTAGCTATTCAGCATTGGAAGGCCACTCAGAACTTGGTAGAGTCCTGCCAAGCAACCTCAAATAGCTGAGGAGCTTCAGAGGACCATGAGTGTGTGCTGAAGGCCCACCCAGTGTACTCGCAACATTTGAGGAGCCTTTGAGTGCCACCAGTGAACTGGTAAGGCCTGACCAATGATTTCTATTCAATTGTGGAAACTCCTTGCAGTAAGGACAGATATCCTTAACTCAGGAAGCAACTGAAACCTTGCATTCAGCTTCTTCAGGGAAATACAGGAAAATGACAAAATACAAGAGCAAAATGCAATCTCAACCCTCTAGGCCACCCCAAACAAGCCTAAGAAACATGGACGTAGAAGAAAATGTAAGCCAGACACCTGAAACTTATGAAATGATAGCAACTGAAGCAAAGAAACAAGTCCATGAAGATGTAAAGGAACTCAGATCACAAATAATCTCCCAGGTAAAAGGAGAAATGATAAACATAATAAAAGAAATGCTGAATACATTTAAAGAAGACAGAGTTAAAAAAATTGAGGAGCACTGCAAAAGCATGGAAACTTTGAATGAACAATACAAGAAAGACACAGAATGCATGAAACAGATGCAAAGAGATATCCAGGAAATCAAAATCTCCATCAAAGCTTGCAAAACTGCCTCAATGAATGTGAACATAGACTTTCAGACTTTGAAGACAAGATTGCAACCACTGAACAGGAAAGGAAAGATCTTTTAAAAATAAAAAGGAATCAGGAAGTAACAATTCAACAGTTGCAAGATGATGCAAGGAAAAACAATATAAGATTGATAGGTGTAAATGAAAAAGAAGGTGACACAGCACAAATATCGAAAGACTATTTACAGAAATAATAGCCAAAAATTTCCCAAACATGGGAAAGGAAACTAACATACAGATAAGTGAATCATATAGAACTCAAATTAGCCATAACCAAAATAAATCTACACCCAGACATATAATAATCAACATCCCACAAATTCAACATAAGAGCAGAATATTAAAAGCTGTTAGAGAAAAGAGACAGATCACCTATAGGGGAAAGCCCATCAGAATCACAGCAGACTTCTCAACAGAAACAATGAAATAAAGAAGAGCATGGAGTGAGGTATTTCAAATCCTAAAGGAAAATTACTTTCAACCCAGATTGATGCACCTGCAAAACTGTCCTTCTAAATTCATGGAGAAATAAGATACTCCCATGACAAAGAACAGCTGAAGAACTTCATGACTACCAAACAAACCCTGCAAAGAATACTAAAAAGTATTTTAGATAGGCATAAAAATAACCATGACTTCAGGAACACCAACAGAAAAAACCCACTAGGCAAAGCAGACAATTGAACAGAGGGAAAAGGTAAAGAAGCAACAGCAGAAAGATAGCATGACAAAAATAAACCAATATACATCATTTATAATCATTAATGTAAATGGCCTCAATTCACCAATTAAAAGAAACAGACTGGTAGAGTGGATTAAGAAACAGCATCCAACCATATGCTGCATACAAGAAACCCATATAACCCAAACGGAAATTGATAGACTGAAAGTCAAAGGATGAAAAACAATACTCCATGCAACAGGAACACAAAAAAAAGCAGGTGTAGCTATTCTGTTTGTAGACAATGTGACCTTCAAACCAAGAATGATCAAAAGAGATAAAGAAAGTCACTACATACTAATTAGGGGAAAACATCATGAGGAAGAGATAACAAGCTTAAATATATATGCACCATATATGGGAGCACCCAGTTATATAAAACAAATATTAACAGAAATGAAAAATCAAATAAACAATAACACAATTATAATGGGAGACCTGAAGACCTCATTAACACTGAGAGACAGATCAACTAGACAGAAAATTAGCAAAGAAATAGCAGAACTGAATCAAACGTATGAACACATGGACTTAGTAGACACGTACAGAGTGTTCCAACCAACAACACCAGAATATACATTCTTCTCAGCTGCACATGGGACATTCTCTAAAATTGATCATATACTAACCCATAAACATGCTTAAATGAAGGCAAAAGAATTGAAATTACTGCATACATATTATCTGACCACAGTGCCATGAAACTATAAATTAATGACAAAAGAAATGGCAAAAACTACATAAACACATAGAAATTAAATAACATACTCCTAAACAATCAATGGGTCACAGAGGAAATTAAAGAACAAATTAAACAATACCTACAAGTAATCAAAAACTACAGAGGTCCTGGCAGTGCCGCACTCTGGGATGTGATCTGCCTAGCCACCTGGGTCCAAGAGATTCAACCCCCACCCAGTAAGGCAGGGGGTCCAGCAACACACTCCAGGAGTGTGCCCTGACTAACTGCACAGAGGATCGAGCTCTACCCAGCCCAGCATCTCAGTGCAATCCATCAGGGGAATGCTTGGCCAGCCTCAAAGGACACAGAGGTACTGAACCCAGCCCAACCCAGAGCCCCAGAACTGCTCATCAGGGAGCAGCCAGCATAGCTGCAGGGCGTTAGAGAACTTGAGCTCTGCCCATTAGAGAACAAGGCACGAGCTCCATTGTTCAGGGGTGTGGCATTGAGGCAGGTCCTAGAGGTTATGAACCCTGCCCAACCAGGAGCAAGGCCCTGGCATATACGCCTGGGACTCACCTGGGCTTGCCCCATACTCCAGAGGTTCTGAACTCCTCACAGCCAGACACAAGGTCCTGGTGGTGCCACATTCCAGGACGTGCTCCGCCTAGCTACCTGGGTCCCAGAGATGCCAAACTCCACCAAGCAAGGCTGAAGGCCCAGTGACACACCACAGGGCTGTGTCTCTGCTAGCCACCTGGGTCACAGGGGTTCTGAATGCTACACAGCCAGGTTCTAGGCCCTGGCAACAAGCTTCAAAGGTGTGACCCTGCTAGCTACAGGGAGGATACAAACTGTCCAGCCCAGCATCCCAGAACGACCCAACGAAGTACATCAGGGAAACACATGGCCAGCCTCACAGACCACAGAACACAAGAGTCCAGCACCACAATCTGGGGGTGTGCCCAAGCTAGCTATGGGGACATTGGAGGATTGAAGCTCTACCCAGCAGTGTTCCAATGCAATCCATCAGGAGGCTGCTTGCCCAGCCACACAGGTCCCAGAAGAAAATGACAAAACAAAAGAGCAAGCGGCAGTCTCAATCCCCCAGCCTACTGAGAACAAACCCAAGAGACACTAAAATAGGAGACACTGGAAGTCACACAACTTAACTTTCTAAAATGATAGCAAATGAAGTAAAGAAACAATTCCATGAAGCTATAGAGAAACTCAAATCAGAAATAATCTGTCAGCTAAAAAATGAAATGACAATCATTATAAAAGAAATGCTGTGTGTATCTAAAGAAGATCAAGATGAAAAAAATAGAAGGACATAAGAAAATGATGGAAACTTTGAACGAACAAAATAAGACACAGAATGCATGGAACACCTTCAAAGGGAAATTCAGGAAATTAAAAATTCCATGGAAAGTTGGCAAAACCACTTGAATGAAGCTGAAGATAGAATCTCGGACCTTGAAGACAGCATTGAAGCTTACGATCATGAAAGAAAAGATCACTTAAAAATAACAAGGAACCTGGAAACAACAATTCAAAAGCTGCAAGATAATGCCAAGAGAAATAATGTAAGATTAATAGGCATCATTGAAAAAGCAGGGGTGAATACTAATGACCTACAAAGACTATTTGCAGAAATAATAGCAGAAAATGTTCCAAGCATGGGAAGAGAATCTGATATATAGGTAAGTGAGGCATACAGAACCCGAATTAACCAAAACCAAAATAAATCTTCACCCAGACATATAATAATAAGGGTATCAGAAATACAGCACAAGAACAAAATACTAAAAGGTGTCAGAGAAAAGAAACAGATCACCTATGAAGGAAAGCCTATCAGAATCACAGAAGACTTCTCAACACAAACCTTTAAGTTAAGAAGAGCTTGCAGTGAAGTATTTCAAACCCTGAAAGAAAACAACTTTCAACCCAGAATGATGTACCCTGCAAAACTATCCTTAAAAATTGATGGAGAAATAAGATACTTTCATGACAAAGAAGAACTGAAGAAATTTATGGCCACCAAACCAAAACTGAAAAGAGTACTGAAACACACTCTAGAAAAAAAAAAAAGATAGCTACAATCCTAAGAACAACAACAAAACGAAATCACTAACCAAGGTAAATAATTAAACAGAAAATGTAGAAAACCAACAACAGCAAATATATCATGACAGGGATGAGTCAGTACATATCAGGTATATCAATCAATTTAAATGGTCTCAAAGCACCAATAAAAAGAAACAGACTGGCAGAGTGTGTTAAGAAACAAAATACAACAATATGCTGTGTATAAGAAACACATCTCACACAAAAGGAAACTCACAGACTAAAAATCAAAAGGATGGAAAACAATACTCCATGCAACAGGAACCCAGAAAAAAGCAGGGGTAGCTATTATGCTTGCAGACAATGCGAACTTCAAACCAAAAATGATCAAAAGAGATATAGAAGGTCACTACATACTTGTTACGGGAAAACCTCAAAAGGAAG
>RJWM01052553.1:0-10089 GCA_004363535.1 Dasyprocta punctata | reverse complement strand
TCTGGAAGGCTGGAAAGTAAATGTCCAGCAACCTCCCAATCCCTCCAAGCCTTACTCTTCTCTTGCCAGCACCTAGACCTTTCTCTGGGGAGCCCACTGTGTAGACTTACTGTATTTAACCAATTCTTCCTGCCTAGTTATCTTCCCTGAGTTCTCAATGTTTTATTTTATTTTACTTTGATTGTTTGACAGTAGGTCTTATGTAACCCAGGCTGGCCTGGACCTCGTGGCGATCCTCCTGTCTCAGCTTCCTGGGTGCTGGGATTCCAGGGGTGTCACCACATCAGGCACCATTTTAATATTACAACTTCATTATGCTTAACATCTTTGTGCATTCATGGTGTGGAGGTATGTGTGTGTGATTTATTTGCAAACTTAACTGTGTCCTTCCTGGAAGTAAAGAAATGCCAAAGCCCCTCTTGTTCCCTTTAGGGGTTAATAACACCCAGCTCAGAGACAGGAGCATCCAGTCCTCAGCACGGAGAAAGAGTGGGAGACAGTAGCCGCTCCTGGTGGGGGGTTCCCAGGGGTCACCCCCACGGTAGATCACTGGAGTGTGAAGCAGCCCAAGGAGGAGCTGGACACTCAGCTCGGCACGACGAGCTGGAAACTCGGCTTCCCCGCTCCTGGGCCTCCCTCTCCTCTGATGCATCTGTGTTCTCCTCTCATTCCCCCCGAGGATATAGACTGGAAGTGGCAAACCCCAGTTTGCTCTGTGCTGGCTGACTGGGCCCACGCCTCCCCATGGTGGAGCCCTGACTTCCCCCAAGACAGGGTCACAGAAGCCTCATCTCCAGGAGACACAGCCCCTGCACCTGCAGAGAGAGGACTAAGGCAGGGCTCACTTTGTTCCTTTTCCCCAGCCATCTGCAGGAGTGTCATTTTGCAAGACCACAAGCTCAGAAGGGTCTGCCCCGCTACAAGCAAAGGATTGAGGCGACTTTCAGGCAGACCCTCTTGACAGTAGTCTGTTTTCTCTTTTTAAACCTGGATAGATGTGCTCTTTGCAAGGGGACCATACTCACGGTCTCCTGTATTCCAGCTCAGAGTCGGGACTGACAGTCTTCCCCCTTACAAGCTCTGCGAACTCATGGCTCCACCACCTACCTGCTGCAGAAAACCCATGTGCAACATCTCCTGACCGATAATGCAACTCTCCCCGCTAGGCCCTCCGCACCCGGCCAGCAGTGGCCACGTGTGTCCCCTTCACAGCCACATGTCCCCAGTGCCCAGAGCACCTGTCCTCCACACCCACAGTTTCAACCAACGGCAGGCAGGAAATACAAGATTCCAGATGATTGTCCCTGCCCAAGCACACACAGATCTTCTCCTGTCGTTGTTACACTGGTTACCACCGTTCACACACTGTTTACCATGTTGCGTGAGGTATCGTAAGTCATCTAGCAAAGGCGTGGAGTGTATGGAAGGATGTACGAAAATACTTCTCCAGTTTTATAAGAGACTTGTGCATCTGTGGATTCTGGTACTCATGTGGGTGCAGGATCAGAGTCCCTACAGGGACCTGGGCACAAACACACGTACTTGAGTGAGCGGCTGCAGAAACAAGTGGCTCAGCTTAGTTGTTTGTGTAGTTAAGGTTGGAGTATCAGCTTGTGGCATGGTAGCTGCAGTAGGAACACTCACGGGTGAAACGGCACACAGCAAGACTGCCACGGTGTATCTCGTGCTATTTAAAACAGACCCACAAAGCCAGGCACATGCCTGCAGTCTCAGCACTGGGGAAGCTGAGGCAGGAGGGTCTTCGTGAGTTTGAGGCCAGCCATCCTGGGCTACATACTGAGTTTAAAACTAGTCTGAACGACATGGCAAGACCCTGTCTCAATAAACAAACAGACAGATGCACAGACGCACAGCTGGGCATAATGGCACACTTTTGTAATCCCAGCATGCTGGGAGGCTGAGGTAGGAGGGATGCAGGTGTGAGCCCAGCCTGGGCAATTTAGCAAGACTCTGTTTCAAAAGGAAATAAAAATAAATAAATAAATAAATAAATAAATAGGGCTGGGGATTTAGCTCGGTACAAAGGTCTTGGGTTCAATCCCCAGTACTGTAAGAAAATACATAAATATAAAATGGACACATGGAGAGACAGGCAGGCACAAAGAGGAACACAGACAGACTCATATGGGTAGACATCCAGACAGACAGACAGACAGTCAGACACGCACACACACGCGCTGGGCAGCACTAGGTCTCCGCCTGATCGCAGTTCCGTCTCCCTTCCCAGCGCCGCCTGCCCCACCCCCAGTCCCGTGCTGGGAAAGCGGGGCCAGGAGGTGGCTGCGTTGGCCGAGCCGCCTTCCGTGGTTTGATTTTTCTGAGTGCGGTTTTGGAGCGCCGTGGGGAGCAGCGAGGGGAAACGGCCCTGCTCGCCGCTGATCACGCGGCTCAGGCAGCGCTAATGTGCAGAGCAGATGTGTGGGAGCCGCCTCGGAGCAAGACGCCCGGCGGGCACTGCGGCTCCATGCCACGGCTCCCCCCAGCCCGGTGCCCCATGCGAGGAACCTCAGGAGGCGGCTCCTGCTCGTCCCCCAGATTCGCACAGTAACCCCCAGTCAGGTTGAAAACACAAAGCTTCCGACAGAGCAGAAGACACGTCATGGAATCGTCCAGATTGAAATCAGACTCTGGGCTCCCCTGGTTCATAACAATGAGGTTAGACCTGTCCCTGGCTTTCTGTGAAATCCATCTCATCCTCCCTCCTTTTTATTTTATTTTATCTTTTTTTTTTGTTTTGTTTTGTTTTGGACATGGTCTTGCTATGTAGTGCCGGCTGACCTTGAACTCACTATGTAGCCACGACAATCCTCCTGCCTCAGCCTCCTGAGTACTGGGATTACAGGTGTGCACCAATACACCCAGCTTGTGTCCTTTTTCAATGACAAGGTCTTCCTCACTCTCTCAGGCGTGAACTACCCACACTAAATGTCTCCCCTTCCTCTAGGTCCTCCTAGAACTTGAGTTTTAGGTCCCAAATGCGTCTCTTATCTCTGTTCTAACTAAAGAGGCTCCAGCCAGAGTTCGAGGTCACGGTCTTTCTCCCTGAGAAGCCAACAGCTTCCCCCAGTCCAGGGGCTTAAACAAAACTCAAGATCACACCAGACTGTGTGGGGGCTGAGCCAGCCCCTGCCTTGGGTGCTGTGGCTCCCAGCGTGTTGGCGTGCGTGATACTTTTTTTTTTTAAATTGATTCATTGGCCAACATTTCAAAATCTGGTGTTTTCACATGCAAATTCCAGTTTTCCAGCTTTCCCTAAAATCGTGAAAGTTCTGGCCACGCTAACCCTACATGTCTCCAAGGCCAGCGTCATGCGCTAGGGAGGTGTGGCCACGCCCTCCCGCGCCTCGCACTGCGTCCCAGGGGCCTAGGTCTTCAGCGTGGGGCTCTCGCCCTTGCTTTCCATACAGAAGAAATAGATGGGCGGTGACGTTGATCTCGTGCCCTCATCCCGTTCAAAAGTGGGGCGGGGAGGTCAAAAATACTCCCTTTACCGGGGACACTGAAAGTGTATTATAAGAATAATGTATTGTATACCTGAAGTTTGATATGAGATGAGACCCTGAGTATTCTCACCACAAAAACTAACCATGTGCGAAGGATAAACTTGAGTCCCGCGCAGGAAAGTAAGTGTACCTTGAGGCCAGCAAGTTAAATGAAATCCATCAGACACATGAGCTTGACTGTCGCATGGCTTCTCTTACATAAAGAAAGCACGAAATAAAAGACAAGCGGACATAGGGAAATGGAGCTTTTGTAAAAGGAAAGGAGACCAAGAGCAAGAGGGAGCCGGGTAGGAGTGAAAGAAGAATTCAGATGCGGTCCATGCTGAGCCTCCTTCCCACGGCGGATATGATCATGGCGTATTACAAACATGTATTAATGGAAAATAAAAATGGAATTCAAAGAGAAAAGTAACTGTGTGTGTTGGTGGGAATGCAGCCTGGTGAAACCACTGTGGAAGTCCTCAAAAAGCTAGGGTTAGAGGTCCCATTTGACCCAGCTATTCCCCTTCCGGGTATCTTCCCAAAAGAACTAAAAACATCCTACCACAGTGATATATGTGCATCTATGTTCATAGCTGCCCAGTTCATAATAGCTAGATCTTGGAAACAACCTAAATGCCCCTCGACTGAAGAATGGATAAAAAAGATGTGGTATTTCTATATAATGGAATACTACTCAGCTATAAAGAACGATAAACTAGACATTTTCACTCTTAAATGGATGAGTACTGAAAATATACTTCTCAGTGAACTAAATAAGTCACACATATGTAACTATCACATTGTTGCACTGGTGTGATGAACTGAAGCAAAATCTATGTATATAAAAAATTAGTTAAGACAGTTAAAGAAAAAGAATTTTGAGTGAAAAGTAGTTTTCTCAGGGTCATCTTCAGATTTCATTTTTAATAAGAGATGTTTATTTGAAAACAATAAAGCAATCATAACAAAAAGGACAATCCTATAGCAGGTTTCTCTTGATTCATTGAGGCAAAAGTTTTGTGCTAATAATTTGTTGGATAATGTTTCATGTCTATATTTTTTATCCTAAAAATTTTCTGGGAATATAATAATATACAATGTGCTGATGATTGTTACTCTCTTATTGGCTGGTTGTGAAATTGTTTTGTTTTGGTTTCTTACTTTCCTTTTGTCTAAAATAAAAAAAAATTTAAAAAGTAAAACAAAAGTGACTGTGTGATGGTAGCTATGAAAATCAGCTTTAATGTGGGGACAACTTCACGCTATGTGTGAGAATTACCACACTGCACCCTCGGAATACACACATCTTCTGTTTGTCAAGGGTAGCTCAGTAAGGGTGAAAAAAGTTAACAGAACAGAGTCCACTGTGGGCATCATTACTGTCCTCCCAGTTCTGAGAGCAGGAAGCTAAGACTTGGAGAAATCAAGAGACAGCAAGGGCACCATGTGTTCCTGGGAGCGGGGACACTTTCCACTGTGGAGAGGAGCCCCGTCCCTCTGGCCCGCTGTCTGCCCTGCCGCCTGTTCCTGCGTTGGTCTGGTGGACCGACCCTTCCAGATCCCTTCTTTGGCTTCTGGTTGGACTCGGCCAGCGGGGGCCGTGAGGAGGAGAGGGACACGGCCCCGTGTCAGTCCCCCAGCCCCGGGCCATGGCCTGCCTGGGTGTCAGCCGGCTGGCTGTGCCCAGGGCCTCAGCACCCCCCACCAAGACCTCGCCATGGAACTAACACTCTTCCACTGTGTGACTCTCAGCCCCAGGGTGGTGGCTGCCAGTCCTCGCCGGCCCTTACCATCCCTGTCTGTCCCCCACATCCTGCCTGGACACTGGAGACAGTCCCTCGAGTGCCTCCTGCCCCGGCCCGAGGGGACGGTCCCTCGTGAGCCTGCCAGCCCCCTGCTCACCCCGTGCTGCTCAATTCCATCCATCTGTGTCCCCACCCAACCCATGACCCTTCATTACCCTGTGCTAAACAAGAACCTCAGAGCAGGCACAGATCTGCGACTCTCAGAAAATTTGTTTTGTCTTGGCGCCACTGGATTGTCAGAATCATCTGCAACTCAAAAAAGCAAACAATTTCTCGAGTCACATTAACGGGCTGGGAGACGGGGTGGGGCTCGGGAGTCTGGGCCCTGTGTAAGGAAGCCAAGCACCTACTGGTGCCTTCCCGTTTCAGGGCCTTTTCCAGTCCCCCATGGGAGAATACCGCTCTGCCGGCCCCTCCCTCCTCCAGCTCTGCCCCAGGCCCCCTTCCCACCGCGCGTACCCCTCCAGCCCCCAGATAACTGGAGAGACATGCACTTGGTGGAAATGTTTTTGTTGACAAAACCAGAATCTAAACATCCTTTCCATAGAAAAAGAACAGCCTCTTTTAGCAGAATATTAGCCAGTGTGGTTCATAAGTGCACATTAGGTAGCATCCATGGATCCCACAAGGTTCACGGGGTTTGCTCAGTACCCAGCCCTGACCTCCGTTCTGGAGCAGCAGAGGTGAAAGGAGAGGTTTTCTCCTGACTCTCTGGGGGTCCACAGTCCTCTGGGCACCCACACACTCAGAACCCAGCCTGGAGGGACATGACTGGAGCTGGGTGCTCTGGTCAGTGGGAGGAGCATATGCAAATACACGGAGGTGAGGCCCCCAGGGACCCTAAAATATTCCTGCATTGCTGAAGGTCTGGGGCTCTAGAGACCAGCATGCACCCATCCACCCACCACATCAGAGCACAAACTCCCTGAGGGTAGGGACCCTCTTTGTCTCATTCATGATGATAGTCCCCAACACATAGTAGTTGCTCAATAAATATTTGTTAAAAGAATATATCTAGATATCTACAAACACCATCTTGAGCAGCTGCTCTCCTAGGGAATGAAATCCCTGACAGAGAACAGGCCGGGTATCAGGGGCTCAGAGGCAGAGCAGGTGGTTCCGGGTAATAAGGAGAGAGACAACTGTCACCCAGCATGGACAAAAACTAAGATGTGGGAGCAGCTATGGTGGACGTTTTGGTGAGAGAAGAACTTTGCGATGATGCATGCCCGGAATCCAAGCATTGAAGAGACAGAAGGATCACAAATTCAAGCCCAGCCTGGGCAACTTAGCAAATAAGTGAGACACCGTTTGAAAATTTTAAAAATTTTAAAAGGGCTGGAGATGTGCGGAGATCCTGGGTTCAATTCCTAGTACCAAGAAACAAAGCAAAAGGAAAGAACCTTGGAGAAAGTGATGCGTCAGCTGACAGCAGGACAGAATAGGACTCTTGAGAAAGCACAGCGCTTGTCCGGAAGTGATAAACTGCTTTAAAATGAGATGGCTGCAAGCACATGGAGCACAGCTGCAGGGACCAAAGAGAGAGCGTGTCCGTCAAGCGGGAGCACAGGAAATGAATGAGTGAGTGAGTGAGTGAGTGAATGGAAAAGCACAGGCTGGTGACTGGTCTCTCCCTGCCTGACCATTCATTTATCTCAATCCCCACTTGAAGTCACCCCACTAACCATGTCCAGAGGCATCCCAGGGCACCCCAGCTGAGCTCTGCAGGTCTGGGTGCCATCTTTCTCCCCAACGCACAGGTGAAGACACCGAGGGTCTCGGCTGCCCAGTGACCCACACGGGCCCAGGAATTGGGCATGCAGCTACCCGAGGCTTAACGCCAGGACACGGAAGTGATGGAGGCCTGAAGAGACGAACTGGAGGTGATGAGAAGGGAGAGGAATCGCTCTCCTGACACAGGTGTCTCGCGGGCTCTCAGTTAGGAGGGAGGCCGGGGTAATTACACTGGAATGAAGATGGGGAGCAACAACCATGGGGCTCCTCCTGGGGCTCCTCCGCTGCTGGGACTACAATGGTTGCCATAGAAACCAGCCAAGGGGATGGGACCAGAGGTCAAACGCACCATTATTTCTGATTTTCTCCTCCACTCCCGTTGAAGGATCAGTGGTGGTCGCCCTCAGAGAACCGCAGAACACAGTTGTACCAGTTACTGACAGGTGGGTTTTTTAATTTGGGTTTTTTTTTTTCAGGGGGGAGCATTGAAGGAGTTGTTTTTCTTTTTTTGTTTTTTGGTTTGTTTGTTTTTTGATACAAGGTCTCACTATGTAGCCCAGGCTAGCCTCGAACTGTTGGTGATCCTCCTGCCTCAGCCTCTCAAGTGCTGGGATTAGAGGCGTCTGCCACCACGCTGGGAGCTTTAATCTGTTTTTAAAGCTAGAGTATATGATGGGATCAAGGGAGTACATCTGTGCCCTGTCATGATTATGTTTCTACTACTTTTAATTTTTTAAAACCCTGCTTGTCAAAAACTCAAACTATGGATACAAAACAGACAGGTTTCACAGGGAAATTCTCTTATTCCTTATTGGATCTTACAATTGACTTTACAATTTTTACACATAAGATAGACAGCCTTGGTCGCCCCCAGGAAGGAGACCTGGATTGGGGGCTGCAGACGGGGCGGGGGGGGCTCCATAGCATGCCCCTGTGGACTTTTTAGTTTCCTATTTAATTTAAAAATGGAAATAAATAAATTTCAAATTCAAATATTAGAATTCTTCTTTCAGTGGGGGGCAGTGCTGGGAAGTGAACCCAGAGCCTAGGCACCGAGTTATGTCTCCAGCCTCCTTTTTCCTTTGTTTTCTTCTCTTTTCTTTTTTTTTTTTATTTTGTTTCATTTGAGACATGATCAGCCCTAATTACCCAGACTGAATTTGAAGTTGCCATAGTCCTGCCTCAGCTTCCCAGAGAGCTAGGATTACATGCATGCACCAAAATGCCCAGCTATTCTTATTCCCAAACTTAAAAAATACACCAAATTTAACCACCTCTTAGATACGTGGGCACTTACTGCACAGAGCTTCATCTCTGTACAGAGAAACACAGACATGTAATGTATGTAAACAAAATGAAATTGTTGGAGAAACGGGTGCAGGTCAAACTTTCTTTCTTTCTTTCTTTCTTTCTTTCTTTCTTTCTTTCTTTCTTTCTTTCTTCCTTCCTTCCTTCCTTCCTTCCTTCCTTTCTTTATTTTTTGCAATACTCAGGACCAAACTGAGGGATGCTCTGCCACTGAGTTACTTCCCCAGTGAATGGTCCAGTTTAACCTTGATCTTTCAGTCCTCCTGCCTCAGCCTCCCGAGTTGCTGGGATTATGGGTGTGCACCCCCATACCCAATTTAGAACAAGCTTTTATGGACTTTCTCAATCTAGGAGTGGACAAAAAGAATAGGTCCCTGTTTGTTTGTTTTTTGAGATGGGGGTCTCACTATCTAGTTCAGGCTGACCTTGAACTCACTATGTAGCCCAAGCTGACCTCAAACTCCCAGTGATCCTCCTGCCTCAACTTCTCCAGCGCTGGGATTACAGGTGTGCACCACCACACCGGTCTCCTCCCCTGCTTTAAAGGAGAGGTTTTGGTATTTTGCTCTTGCCATCTGCTTCCAGTTGTCACCCCAATCTGAGCCAGAATAAGGGGGTTCCCTGAAGCCTATGGCAAAGGGCCAGCTTGGGCCCAAGGGCCCACCCCTTGGGCCTGCGATCACCTCCAGATGACTTACAACCCCTCCCAGGGGGTGGCTGTGTAAGTACTTGTCATACAGGATCGCTTAGGGATAGCGACAAGAAAAACAAAGTCAGAACACGTTAGGTACAGGCGCTAACGTTTTCAAATATTTTCTCGCTGCAAGTGGTGGAAGGCAAGAATGCGAAGCACACAGACGCAGGAGGGTGGCACAGAGGGCGCGGGGGAATGAACGCCCCTGCAGCCTCACCGTCACAGTCCTAGTCTTCCTCCTGCTAGGATGACCCTCAGCTAGGCCCCTTCTCCTCCGTCCATTGGCAAAGGGCTGCAGAGCAGCGAGGCGGCGATCCTGACTGCCCTGCTCCGGCTCCAGACCTGCCCGCCACCCACAAGTCAAAAAGCAACGATGCCCTGAACTTCAGGAAGACGGATCTCCCTGAGCTCTGCAGAACGCAGTGGCTCCTGTCTTCCTGCTCCTCCAAAGCCCACCGCAAACAGATCTGCAGAGGCGACTGGAGACCGGCGTGTCACCAGAGAAAGCCTAGTGGTCAGCCCCGCTCTGGGAGCCCTCCAGGGCTGGGCACACAGGCTCCAGCAGAGGGGACAGCGGATGGCGTGGTAGGCCGAGGCATTCTGGGGACCTGGTCACGTCCCTCTCATCGGAACTGAAAGCCCATTCCTTCAGCTCCCCCCACCCCCTCAGGTTGCCGTGAATTCCTCCAGCTTATTAAACAGGTAAGACCCATCTTTTTGCTATAAAAACAATAGGCTGTGTGCCGGGTTGGGCTGAGACGTAACAGAAAATAAAACTCAGCACCACAAAGCCTGTCACCTCCAGCGCACATCTGGAAGGCATTTTCTATTGATATAAAAATGGATGTGCGTCTAATGCATATGTGTGTTTATGAATCTGGTGTATTAATCACTAAGGCCGCGGGATGACTTTCGGGTTGGCTTATTCCAACGAGGCCAAAAACCGAGCGAGGGAACATTTATGTACACACCCTCTACTCCACCCATCACGGTTCCAAAACCCCAAGGCCAAATTCTGCCTCATTTCCCCCAGTATCATGGA
>RJWM01052552.1:0-10046 GCA_004363535.1 Dasyprocta punctata | reverse complement strand
GGGGAGCTCAGGGGTGGTTCTAAGGTCACTGGTTTGAGAAATTGGAAGACTGCATCGTTCACGGGATGGGGAGACCTGCAGGGGACCAGGGTTTTCAGGGAGCCGTGCCGGGAGGGTGGCTTTGACCAGATTGCATCTGAGGTGTCCTCTAGAGAACCCACTGGAGAGCTTCAGTGCAGAGCTGGGTTTACGAACCTGGAGTTCAGGGCAGTGTTTCAGGCCGAGAGCCAGAGCCAAGAGTTGAGGCAGGATAACCCCCAGGGGCGTCGGCCCTGCGCATGCCCGGGTCCTGTGGCTGGGAGAGCATGTTTTACCTCTCTGCAGTTGCTGTCTTTAAACCTCTGAACAAGGTGCCCACAAGTTAATTTTGCGTTCAGCCCTAAACTCGTCCCTGCTCTTGGGGTACAGAGATGTGGCCTAGAAAAGGGGGATCTGAGGGAGCTCTGGACATTCTAGTATTTCAAAGATAGGGGGGGCTAGGGGCAACAGACATGGCTGAAAAGATGGCCAGTGCAGACACTGGCAGTCTGGGAGAGGGGTACATGGAATTCTAGCCAGTGAGGCAGGAATGCTGCCCAGAGCCCAGGGAAGATGAGACCCGGGCACTGGTCCTTGATTTAGCCATAAGGAGGCCATGTGACCTTGGAACAGCTGCTCTTGTGCAATTGTGGGGACAACTGTCTGACAGAGCAGATGCCAGACTGAAGAGGAAGACAGGGATTTTGGCTACAGCAAGTCCAGAAGACTCCTTATTGTCAATTTTGCAGGAAAGGACAGAAGAACCCGATCAAATCGTAGCGGGAGGAGGCTGCGAGTTCAGGACGGCACATTTCATTTTAAGACTGATCTTACAGCAAAATTGTGTGATGGCCCCGAAGCCAGAGGCAGAGGTTTTATAAGCAGCAGAAGTCTGGGAATAGCGATGAGGAGCAGGGTCCCCAAAGCAGAACAGCGAAGGCCAGAGGTGCAGTGTTCTAAGAGGTGGGCTGAGGGTTTCGCTGAGGACAAGTGCAAGTTCCAGAAGACAGCGTGAGAGGTTTCCTGAGATGCAGGAGTGTTTAGAACATGTACACACTCTGTGGGTAGAAGGAGGGCCTAGGTAATGTGGGCTCTCGGGGTGACTCTGGGTAAACAGTAAAGGGAAGCCCAGGTAAAGGCCTGACAATCACGTGTTCCCATAAACATGTTAATGTCATTATTTTCAATGATGTCTGATGCTTGTCATTTTGTATGAACTAGCAGTGCAAGGATTACAAATCACAGTCTGTTTTGAAATTAGGTACTGATCATCATACTATTTAGTAATGCAAATCTTGATTATTAATTCTCATTACTTTTGTCTCCTATCTAATCCTACTGCAGTCCCTTTTCAGTGACTGCCCCATCGTCTTAAAATATATATATATATATATATATATATTTATTTATTTATTTATTTATTTTTTAAAATTTTGAGATGGGGTTTTGCTAAGTTGCGCAGGCTGGGCTTGAACTTGAGATTCTCCTGCTTCTGTATACCAAAGTATGAGCTTACAGGCATGTGCCAACATGTCCAACTAATACCATCTTAACCTCCGATTCTTTTTATTTTTTATTTATTTATTTATTTTTTGTCTTTTTGAGACAGGGTCTTACTATGCGGTGCAGGCTGGCCTTGGGCTCACTTTGTAGCCCAGGCTGGTCTTGAACTTGCAACAGTCCTCCTGCCTCAGCCTCCCAAGTGCTGGGATTACAGGAGTGTGCCACCAGGCCCAGCTCTCCTATTCTATCTTAATTCTATCATACTTTTGTCAGTTCTACCTTTCCCCAAAGATCTTGTGCCTCTGTGTCTCTGACAATTTACTGAATGCTGGGGATCCATAGCCTAGTAAGAGAGGTCGTCCTCCCCGTGTGGCGCTCACAGTCTGCCCACAGTGGACCTTTCCATCTGGTAAGGGAGATGGAGTGGAAGTGGAGCCATTGATCTCAGAGGGACAGACTGACCACCTCCTCTGTGCCAGGCACTGTTCGGCGTGCTGGAGATGGAGGAGTGAAGGGGTGGTGTGGTCCAGGGGCCGATCGGGAGTCCTGGGGAGACAGCTCTCACTTCTCAGCCGGCCTTGAGTTTACGTTGACAGCTGGAGCACGTGGACAGATAGGGGTGTTAAGCAGGTGATTGTGTCCACAGAGGTGCAGGGAGCGGGTAGGAGGGACAGAAAGAAGCACCCTGGCTGTTTTCCAGGGACTATAGCTTCAGCTCTGTCTAGGGCAGGAGCTTTCTCACTAAATAAAAGATCAGCAAGAAAGAGCAGAAAGGAAGTGCATAGATCAAATATAGGACCCAGATGACTTCATATGTTCCAGAAACTGTCCTAGCATTTCTGCTCTCAATCCCACACCCAGTCTGTCCCTCTCACCTGAACTCTTGGTCATTAAAGATGTATTTGTTCTTTTAAGTGAGCCCCTGTGCAGACCTAGTTTTTCCAGCACCTGCCAGAAGTTTTCAGGAGGAGGAGAGCAGCAGTAAACTCAGGGAGCTCTGCCGTTAGAAGGCAGGGACTGGAGGATGCAGCAGAGGTGGTTTTGTGCCTTCATTTCGCTGGTGAAAAAAAGCAATCCAGAGAAATTTTTTGCTTGCTTGTTAATGTCCAACAGAACCAACTAATTCCCAAGTCCGACCTGCCTTTCACCATCTCTAGCCAGCCTAGTTCAACATCAGATCTCAGCTGAGCCAAACAAGTTCATTTGTGCAACATTGTTACCTCTTCTTGACAGAAGATAGAGACCCGGTTGTATTGGGTGATATACTATGTCCCCCCAAGTCCTCATATACTTTTGATGGGGCTGAGTGTAGCACTTGTTATTGGTTTGTTGTTTGGTGCAGGGATTGGCAATGTGAGTGCTACACCCACCCAGGGGTGGAGCCAATATACAGTGTAGGGGAAGGCGGGTCTTCCTCTTGTGCTTCTGCCCTCCACGCTTTCCCTCTTGCCAACGTGCTTGCTGCTTGCGGCCGCCATGAACGGCAGCCCCACCACGCCATGCTGCCTTGGAGCCAACTAAGTATGGACTGAAACTCCTGAGAAACTGTAAGAAATAAACCTTTCCTTCCCTAATTTTGGGCGTCAGGTATTCTGTCTCGGCAACAAGTAAAAAGTAACCAAGACACGGGTCTAAATTCTGCTTTTGTTTCTTGTGTTATCCAGTGGATATTCAATAAATGAAGAGTTGACTGAAATCTGACCTTGATAATTTTTGGACTCAGGCTAAAGATCTAGGTAATGTTTGGAAGTTGCAGAGGAAGTATATGTGGGGGATAAAATGCCAGAGAGAACTGGATCCAAATCTTGGCACTGTCATTTACTACCTATATGACATTAGAAAGGTTCCTTGGTGGGTGTGGTGTTACATGCCTATAATCCCAGCATCGAGGGAGGCTGAGGTAGGAGGATCACAAATTCAAGTCCTACATGGGCAACTTAGAACTTGTCTCAAGAAAGAAAAAAAAAAAAAAAGAGTAGGAATGTACACCTCCCACCTTCCAAAAAAAAGTTTTGCTTGTTTCTTTCACAGATGAGGATGAGAATGAACGGTTTGCACTTGATGAGGTGGTTGTGTATTCATAATGTGCCTGAAAGTGCATGCTGCAGTTGTCTGATACATGATCAAGCTTATATAGACAACATGCCATTATTTCTCAAGCTGCCCATTGTTGTTCAAGGTATCTGCTTCCATCCATCTAGGTATTTATCCTGCATAATAGTAGAAAAGGCAAAAACTAGTTGTCATTATCTTCTCTTCTAAGTGTCAAGCTGGGGACACAACTAGGAGATGACTGCACAGACACATGATGGGAGAATTTCAGTGTTCTTACAGCATCTTTACCCAGGAATATGTGATTGCAGAAATTAATACTCACTGGCCACTCTGATTCCAGCGTGTTCATCCTCCAGTGTCTCTGAACGTCATTGCATTTTGTTAACAGTAGTCTTGTCTTGTGCCAGAGGTGGCCAATATGCACCTCAGTTGATGCCTTCAGTAGTTCAGTAATTGCTTTTACTTTTACAACGGAAGCTTTACCTTATAGAGGTGCTAGCTGGACAAACGGATTAAATTAAACTTATTCTTTAAAAGTTATCAAACATTTATGTGAGGCTGTGTCCACAGTACCTCTGGAGATGGTCTCTGTCCTTACTTTGTGGCTCTTTGCAATTACTAAATATAATCTCTGGTCAATACCACGCTGGTACAGGACATTGTTTACATCCTTTTAGGCCAGTAAAAGTGCTCAGAGCAAATGTTGACAGCCATTAAGGAGGGCCAAAAATAAAAGTGACCTCAGGTCCACATCCTGGAGTCTTTCTCCTTATCATTGCCAAGGGCAGACACACAACAGGACCTCTTTGAGGTTGGCACAGAGCCCTTCCGGGGACAGAGCAGAAGTGAGGAGCAGGAGCAGTGGCACCCCAGGCTCCTGGGTCTACTTGCATAGAGGTGTCCTAGGAGTGCATGTGAGCCGGGGCGGGCAGTGTGTACCGGCAGCCTCAGCTGTGTCCCTTGAGCCCAGGAATTCGAGTCCAGCCTGGAAAACTTGTCTCAGGAAAAAAAAGAAAGTGCCCATGTGATGATCAGTGTGCAGCCGTGTTGGTGGAGGCCTCGCCGTGTCCACGTGCTACCGTCTGCGCGTGCGCGTGTGTCTTGGTGCTTGTCCATCCCCCTGACTTTCTGTAAGAATCATCATTTGATATCTCATCGTAGTTCACCCTCATTAATTTTGATTCAGAGATTTTGCATTTGGAAGTAACTTTTCCACTCTCTGTAGAGTCTTATGCCATTCTCTCTCTCTCTATCTTTGGTGCTGGGGGTTGAACTCACAACCTCACACTTGTAGGCAAGCGCTTATGCCGCCGAGCTAAACTCCCAGCCCTGCTGTTCACATTTTTTCAGAGAAGCATTTGAGTGCTACTTCCCTCCTTTCTATCTCGGGAGGTGCTGTGCTAGCCAGACACAGCACTGGAGATCCCAGGATTACTGTAAATATTTTAAGCACATTACTGAGACTGATAATGTGGGGAGCTGGGGTAAGCAAACTTCTCCATGAAGTGAACATTTCTCCGTTCTGACATTTGGGAACTCATTGCTGATAAGTTCAAAGAGAGTTGCTTTTTTCATGGTCACCACGCCTTCATATCGTGAAGCAGTGCTTTGCTTTTCAAAGGAGAGGACAGTGGGCTGCCTGCTGATGCAGGCGGGTAGTGCAGCTTCGGGATCAGTCTTCTTAGCTATTTTTAGCTCTATAAAGATTATCCTTGGTTAAGACTCTTTTCACTTTTCTTTATTCTAATGCATTGCAGAACATAACTTTGATTTCAGAACTACAGAACTTTTTTTTTCCCCCTCCCTGTTACTGGGGATTTAACGTAGGGCTTTTGCACTGCTATATCCTCAGTCCTTTTAATTTCCTTTTTTTCACTTTGAGAAAGGGTCTCACTAAGTTGCCCAGGCTTGGCTGGAGCTTGACCTCTTCCTACTTGAGCCTCCAAGAATGCTGAGTTTACAGGCACTGGCTTCCAGCTACAGAATTTTTTGCCTTTAAACCTTCACAGCAGTTGTTACTGAGTTATGTCGTGAGCAAGTGAAACTATCGTCTCTCCTCTGGAATCTCAGAAGACCTGGCCAGCATATTGCTATGTATTTAACATAGTGTGTCATTTCTGTGGCGAGAATAATAAGCATACACTTTCTGGGTCTACGTCACCTTGCCTTGTCTGGATGCTTGGAAATGCATTTCTTCAACTGTGTGTGACGCTTCCACTGTCCAATTTTCTGGTGTTACAGTTTGGGCAGGTTTTCTGGAAGGGAGGGTCCTCCTCTAAGAACAAATTGGCCTGCAGCCAACCACGAGTGATGAAGGAAGATTGTGCATGAAGTGTGGAGTCAGGGACTGTCCTAATAGTCCGGGTAGGAAATGATGGGGCTTGAACAAGGGCAGTACAGGGAAAAGGGAAACGAGAGCATGGTTATGAGAAATATCTGAGTTTGGAAGCAACACACCATCGATATGGAGACTCAGGAGGTGAGTGATGAGGGAGGAGCCTTTCCTGGTCGTGGGCAAACAGGAAGTGATATTTGAACTTTACTTGGCTAATATTTGTCTTTCAGAGAGCCCAAGATACTTTGCCCAGAGTAAGTGATACCATATAGAGGCAGAGGGAAGCAAAGTTGAAGGTGACTTTGTGGATCTGTACCTCCAGTGTGCTGGCCGCCGGCCACACATGGCTTGAGAAATGGTGAGGCAGGACCGTGCTGTGCTGCTGCTCTAAAACATGCACTGCCTTTCCAGGACTTAGGACAAAAGGGGAACTTAAAGTTTATTTAGCCTAATGTTTTATGTTTGCTACTTTTTTGTTTTTTCGTACCGGGGATCGAACTCACTACCTCGTGCTTGCCAGGCAGGCACTTGTGCAGCTGAACTAAACTCCCGGCCCTGTTTGCTACTGAGGGAAATAATTATATTTTGCATATGTCGGGTTAAATAAATTAGTTACTTGTATTTCTTTTTAGTTTTTCTAGTGTGGCAGCATTTTTTTTTCCTTAGAATCATGGATTCGAGTTGAGCTGGCTTCATTTTTAGGGAGTAAACTTTAAAATGTCTCTGTCCTAATGCATGACCCCTAGTTAATGTACTGCTTTCTCTCTAAGTAAATCAGAAAAATGTAGAAACAAGATTTTTTTTTCTTAGAAAGCTACCCCAAAGAGCTACCCAGTTTCAGCTATTTCATTATAGGGACAGAAAATGGGCTAATACAGTATTCAGACAGCGCTGGGCTGTCGGTAAATCCAAGTTTTGCTGAGAAAGCTCAGATAAATTTTATTACCAGGGAATGATGCTAGACTGACTTATTTTTTTAACTGTTCAGGATTTTGAGTGTACAGCAGTTTCTTGTAAACTGCATTGATATGGACTGTGATAATAAATACAGTGATGGGAACGGAGATGATGCCAGTGTCATTGTCAGTGCGGTATCTTGTACCTGCGGGGTGTGAGTACTGCGCTTTCTCTTATAGTCGTGGAGTTCCTATCACAAAGAGCTATGCCGTTATCTGCGATGTTTTTCAGTGGAGATCTGCGCTGTTGCACATGGGAATAGAGTATGGCTAAAGGTCCCAGGGAGGGTGAGCTACCCCAGAGTCCTAGCCACACCCCCCAGCTTTGATGCAGGATGGCATGCTGATAAGACACACCGCCTACTGAAGGACGGCTGGTTGCTTCCAGTTTGGGGGAGTTAGGAATGAAGCTGCTGTCCACACTTGTGTACAGGGTTTTGTGGGACCTAAGTTTTCAGCTCTTCTGAGTAAACTCCAAGGAGGGCAATTGCTGGACCATATGGTAAGGTTCTATTTAGCTTTATGAGAGATCGCCAGACCGTTTCCCAAAGTGACTGTGCCATTTTGCTTTCCCATTGGCAATGAACGAGATTTCTGTGGCTGCACAGCCTCCCTGGCACTTGATGCTGTCATTGTTTTAGCTTTTGGCTATTTAGTAGGTGTTTAGTGGTATCTTGTTACTTTAATTTGCAATTCCTTGATGAAATATGATGTTGAGCATGGTTTAGAGCATACACCAAGTGTATATCTTTTAGTTCTTTTCTTATTGTTGAATTTTAAGAACTCTTCATATGTTTAGAATTCAAGTCCTTTAACATGATGAATATTCCAAACATTTTCTCCCCGTCCATAGCTTCCTTCTCACTTACCAGTGGCTTCTGCTGAATAGAAGTGTTTAATTTTTGCAAAAGCTAGTTTATCGATATTTTCTTACATGGATTATGCTTTTGGTATTTCAAGTTTTCTTCAATTTTTTTTCTCAGCTTTTTGAAAGTTGCACATGTATGCTTATTTGTTTACATGATACCCTAAATTATGACTGTACATATGTATTTTTGCATCTAATGATGGATAAAGTTAATTAGTATAGATATCTTTTCCTTTCCATAGCGAGCCCTCAAACAAAAACAAGACAAAGCATAGCGTGGTTTTCCTCCCTGTCCCCAGCCTTTTTTCTTAACTTCGTTCCATGTCCTCATCACCTCATTTGATTCTAGAAAGCAACTAATTTTCTCCCAGTAGATGGATATTTATGAGTTTCTCTGCTTACCAGTGTTTGGTGCATTTCAGTCCCCAGCGGTATTTCAGTGAGCATCTGTGAGGAGGAAACAGTTTGACTCTTTGTGTCCCTAAAAATGTTTTCATAATGTCCGCAATTAAGTGAGCTTTGCTGAATACGGAGCTTCAGACTCTAAATCCCTTTCCTGCAGCACTTTACGTACGTACTTACCTTGTTACCTTCCTCTTCCCGGATTTGCTGATAAGAATTTATGTTAATCTGATTCTTCTTCTTTTGCCACTAAGCTATTTTTCTTTTTTTTGTTGTTGTTCGTTTTTATTATGTTTTACTTGTTTTAAAATATATTTTGTATTTTTTATTTAAAAAAACAGAAAAAAGGCTAGAAATGATATAGAATTTCAATAAAATAGCAAGAAATTAACACTAGTTAATATATTGCATATTGTTATCTTAGAATTAGTTGTTCAGGTTACAAGATTTAGGCATGAAAAAAAGATCAAACAATGAAAGCACAGACTGTTCTTTTGGATGAACTAACAGAGATTAGTAGTATTGTTATCTGTCTTATATGAATATACACACACACATACATATCTATACCTATATACGTGTAATCTTTTCCCTTCTTCCTTTTCTCCTTTCCCCATCCCAGTTGTTCTTTCCTTTTGAGCACTTTCTTTCCTTTTCATTATCACAATATCTGTTGTACATTTTGGATCTTATTACTCTTTCAGTTTTTTTTACACTAGGGAGACAATATGATATTTACAAATGTGAGTTTTATTTGTTTCACTTATGAGTATGATCTCAAGTTGCCTCCATTTACCTATAAAAGCCTCAAGATTATCCTTCTTTATAGCTGAATAATATTCCATTGTATAAAAATACTGCATCTTTTTTATCCATTCTGGAATTGATGGGCATTTGTGTTGTTTCCAAGATTTAGCGTTACGAATTGTGCTTCTGTAAACATGGGTGCACATATATTGCTGTAGCATGACATTTTCAATTTTTCTGGAAAATACCCAGAAGGGGAATAGCTGGATTGAATTGGACTTCCAATCCTAGTTTTTTGAGGAATCTCCCCACTGATTTCCATAGTGGTTGTACCAGTCTACACTCCCACCAACAGTGGGGAAGCCACACAGCCCCGCCAGCATTTGTTGTCGGTTAATATCTTGATGGCAGCCATTCTTCTGGAGTGAGATAGAATCCCAATGTTATTTTAATTTGCATTTCTCGAATGACCAGTGATATTAAACATTTCTTCATATATTTACTTGCCATTTGTATTTCTTCATCTGAGAAATACGTATTCATCTCAGATGCCCATTTTTGGATTGGGTCTTTGAATTAGGGGGGCCTGATGTTTTTCAATTCTTTATATGTTCTAGATATAAGTTCTTTGTCTGAGGACAGCTGGCTAAAATTCTTTCCCATTCTGTGGGTTTTCTTTTCACTGTGTTGGTGATTTCTTTTGAAGTGCAAAAACTTTTCAATAAGATGAGACTCCAGTTGTTGATTCTTTGAAGTACTTCCCATGAAGTTTGCATTTTGTTCATGAACTCTGCCTATCCCAGTGTCTTCAAGATTTCTAGCTATCTTGTCTTCCAGTAGATTTAGTGTTTCTATTTTAATATTTAGATCTTTGATCCATTTTGACTTATCATAGTGCATGGTGATAGATATGGGTCTAGTTTCAGTCTTCAGCATGTGGAAAGCCAATTTTTCCAGCACCATTTATTAAAGAGGCTATCTTTCTTCCCGTGAATATGTTTAGCCCCTTTGTTGAAGATAAGGTGGCTGAGTGTCTTTGTAGTTGTGTCTGCATCTTCTAATCTAATCAATTGATCCTCAGGTCAGTTTATTTTGCCAGTACAATGCTGAGGTTATCACAGTAGTTTTGTAGTATAATTTCAAGTCAGGGATTATGATGCCT
>RJWM01052551.1:0-10084 GCA_004363535.1 Dasyprocta punctata | reverse complement strand
GAAACAATGTCTTGTGGAACCCAGATGCATACAGCCAGGTGCTTTCCTCTTAATATTTAAACCCATTTTATGGAGGATTTAATCCATATGTTAAATCATTGACTTCAAAAAGCATTCCTTGAGAGGCTACCCGAGTTGATGAAAAACGGGTCTAAAGAATATGTTCCAACATGTCATTTATGGGTTGAGGGTAAGGGGCTGAGGAGAGAGGAAGAGAGAGAGAGAGAGAGAGAGAGAGAGAGAGAGAGAGAGAGAGAGAGAGGTGCTTGAGGGAGTTTCATGAAGTCACTTACGTATGAGACGTTCTAGAGCACAAGGGAACGCTTGAAATTTCATAATCATAGAATCTTTCTTCATTTCCAAAAGAACATGTTTTGGAGACAGTGTATAATACAGCTATTTGTTTTCTTGAACACATCTCAGGGAAGAAAAAGAAGTAAAGAAAATGAGCCCATTGTTTTTCAAAATTAGTGACAAACTTCAAAATAATTCCAAACAAACCTCAAATAAAACATTTTCCCCCTACTGTGAATCCCATTTAAACTGTTTGGGTCAGTCTGTTTTAATGAGTCGTATTCACGCTGACACATCCACACACTTCAGACAAAGACGACTGTACCTCTAAACCCATTTAAAAATGATCGATGACTGTCAGCTTTGTGAAAGCAGCACATGCAGTGGCTTGATAGCACAGAGTGAAAGCAATCTACAAGTGCAAGTCTGTTTCTTTTGGCAACGGAAGGAGTTGCTAATGGATTCATCATTTTCTGTTAAGCATGAATGTCAAACAAAAAAACATTTAGGGCTCTATTCAGCTGAATTTCCGGCTCGGCGCTCGCCAGCCATGGAAGCCCTGGGACTTGGAACTTGTGCAGCCCAAGCCTGATTCTTGTTTCCAAAGTTCTGTGGGGCCAGAGCCACGGAACTTGGAATTCTGCCGAGGGCTCCTGTCCTCCTCCTTGCTTTGAGCCCTCCTCCCCCTCTTCTCCCATCTCAGGAAGCCAATGCTCTGGCTTCCTAAATGAACGCCATCAATGGAGGGGAGCTGGATGCCAACTCTTAGGCCATCAGCTGACTCTGCCCCCAGGTCACACAGGAAGTCCACCAGTGCCACTTTGGAAGGAATGGCAGGGTGAGCATTTGTTGGGTTCAAAGGTTCTGGGAACTTTGTGTTGGAGTGGGCATTGCACCCCTCCTAGTCTGGGATCTTAACTGTATACACTGTGTGCTGTTGTAGTTCTACAAACAAAAACTACAAAAATTAAAGTCAAAATGCACAGGTTCCAGAAATGCTATGTTCTTCTCTGAGTGGATTTGAAATGATTAGGGAAAAGGTCTGGCCTTAGAACACAGCTCTTTGGATGCACTTGACCACAGAGGACTGTGATTTCTCCAGGAGTGTGGCTTCTTTAACTGAGCACACAGAAGGCAGAGGCTGGACTCTGTTGAGCCCAAACTGATGAAAGCAGAGGAAGGGTGACCAGTGGCACAGACCCTGAGCCTTGCCTGGCAGGCCAGTACCAGCTGTACGATTTGGGCACACCTTTTAATACCTCAGTGCTTCAGTTCCCTCATGTTGCTGTTTTGTGGAATTATTGGCTATCACACAAAATCAGGGGTGTAAATTATAAATCACTACATACATATATATATATATTATTAATTGAGCTATGTTAATTAAAAAAGGAATTAACAATGAAAACTAAGAGGTAATGTAGGATGGTCTAATAGAGTGCAAAAGAAAGAAGACAGATTTTGATAGCTCTATTTTTTGTTGTCCTGTGACCTTGGGAAAAATCAGTATAGCCTTTCAAGTGGCATGGAGTGATTTATACCAATAACTAATTGTATAAGCACATTGTGCCATGGTTTTCTACATACTCAATCTTTAGAAGTAGCCCAAGATGGGCCTCAACCCTCCTAATGTCAACCCCACTGCCAATCGTTTCATCGTTACCACTTTACTGTTTTACGTTTCCCTGGCAAATAGGTCTTCTGCATGTGCAGCTGAAATGCCAACATATGGAAGGATAGAGGTCAAGGCTTTACTAAGCAATTAGCATTTTCACAGTGCATCGCTGAATTAAGATACATGATTGGTGCCCGTGGGCTGAGAGAAGAAATAGGGTACCAAAGGAAGGAAAGGAAGCCCTAAAATCTGCTTGGTTTTCTTTGCAGGCATGTTTTATGTCTCTTTTATCTCTAATATTCAGTGACTGGGAAGAAGACTGAAATAAGTTGTGAAAGGCAGACAGGACCTTATAAATAATAGGACTATAAGATATTTGATGTAATATAAATATTCATGACAATCTCAGCATAAGGAATAAAGTCAGAATTTGGAAAGGAAAAAAGTAATGGTCTCACTTCAACATATTTTAATCTAAAATATCAAATGTGACTTCCCTCAAGAACTTTTCTCTAACTCCTTGAATTAAGTCAATCAAAATAGGTATTTTAAATATATATTTCTCACCATATCATTTGTTTGCCTGTTTGTAATACATACATATTTGCTATGACTTTGGACACTTTTATGTCCATATCCAATGTCTCATACAGTGACCAGCACTTGGTAAGAGCTGAGAAAATGTTTGTTGAATTTAATAGCTATTTATTTGGAAGATAAAGTATATCAAGTTATTCTCCTAATGCATCCAGGACTCAGTCTACCTAGGAATCAAAACTAAAAATACTTTATTATAGGAGAATATTAAGCTCAATAAAGATTTAATCATCATATGGCTTGTAAAAATGCTTCTACTTAAAGGATGCTTTAATCAAACTGAGTGTTTTGTTGAAGCATTTAGCTAATATTATATGCCCATATGTCTTAGAAATAGAATTGAACCTCCCTGAGAATCATCTATTTGTGTATTATATTGGACTGGCAAAGCTACCACCCAAGTGTCACTTTAACCTGAAGAAATGATCAGATTCCTATTCCACAGGGCTGGTTTCAATGAGGAATTTTCAGAATGATGAAACCAGATTTAGCTGGTAGCAATTATTGGTACATTTCAGATGAGCTCAGCATGAAGAATAAGACTGAAGAAAGATTAAGTCTCAAATACTAAGGGCGAGGAAAAAATGAAAAGAGAGACCGAAAGGGCTTGAAAAGCAGGAAAGGACCCGTTATCTGCAGGAAGCTGGTATTCTTATGTGAGATGTGTGACCCAGGCTGGGTTAGAATGTTATCTCTATGTGATCTGCAGAATTTCTCTCTTGACTGTAGCAACTGCAGAAGAGTGAATTAAAGTCTTAAGGAGAAAAATCAATAAAGGGGAAAAAAAGATAAAAGCAATATGGCTGAAGAGCGTTTCAAAAACCATATAAAAGTCTCTTAAATGGCCATGGAGGACCAACCAGTATTTATAAGGGTTTAACAGGAATATCTATAAGAATAGACTCATTGGTCTCCTTAGAAGAGCAAAAAGACTTCTGGGTGGCTTATGGCATTTAGCTGGTCTTTGTTTCACTCTCATGTGTGACACATAGAAACATAGATTTCATAAAAGACCACCTATGATGATAAGAAATTCATGGGAGAGAGATTACGAGGAAGTTGGGATACTGTTTTCACAATGCTATGGATGGACTGTGAGCTGTCGAAGTCCCGTCCTGGGACCATTTCTTCTTTATTTCCAAACTGGGGATTTCTCTGGACTTGATACCAGAAACAGACAACACAGTCATTCAATAATGATGATGATGATGATGATGATGATAACGTTTCTCTATCTTAGCTTTAAAATCCATAAAATGACTTCTTTAAACACAAGTAGAATTCATTCCAAACTGTCTCTAGGCCCAACCATTTCTTAATTTAAATGAGTAGAGGGAACGTGTCGATGAAGAAAGTCAACAGAATGTGGGAAAAATGGATAGCTTATTTCCACTAGTTCAGCATGACAAATAAACTAGATTTTAGGGATCTAAAATTCAAAATTATCAAAGCAAAACAGATAAGGATGCTCCCTCTAATCCAAGATATATACATGGAGAGCATTTGCTATCGCATTCATCTACCCCTTAATTGATTCATCTCAGCAATTCTTTCTTGAGTTCTCATCGAGTCTTAAGTACTCTTTTGCTGCTTAGAAACTTTCAAAAGTGAAATTATGCAATACAACCATGAATATTCTTAGGAAGAAAAAAAGTGCGTGTTTTGAGGAAAGCCTGAAGTAAAACTTCACAGAATTCAGATTTCAAGGCATGTATTCAGAGTAGAAAAGGCACGTAAACGTGAAACGATGAAACCGTGGCTGAGAAGTGGAAGGTTGGGTGTGGAAGGAAGGAAACTTAGCCTTGGGAGGGTCAATAAGGGCGCACACTTGGATTCCAAAAGAAGCGCTCTCAGCCCTAATGCCAGGGTTATTTGATTAATGGGCTAAGAAAGATAGAACAGCAATTCAAAACCTGCTCTCTACATCACCTTACCTGTTTCTGTTCCCAGATGTCTTCATCTAAGTCATGCTGGAGGTGACAAACTTTCAAATATCACCCCTGGGCTCTCTGGGACTAGGGAGGCCCTGGCAGACCACACTGGAGCTCACAAGGACTCTTCTCTCACGTGCCATCGAGCACTTTGAGGACCAATTGCTCCTTGTGGCCGGCTTGCCTCTCGGATCTGCCCTGGGCGTGTGGCCTACTCGTGGATGGGTCTAAATCTACCTGGCCTCCCGCAGTCTGGCTCATTCCATATGAAGAACCCAGGCTTTATAATGCCCCCTGTCTCTTGAGAACCCCTTAAAGGATCAAGATTTTCTTTTTGAATTATTTGAAAACAGCTGTGGTTTGTCCCCAATAGCTAAAGCTTGGAGTTCCAAGTCAAGGTTTACTATGCTTTGTTTCTGATACTGTGAAACTGATTTTAAGCCTTCATATACTCATCTGAAATAAAAAGCGGGAATTCCAATCTCTCGGGATTGTTGGAAAGATAAAATGAGTTAATTTATGCTGGTAGCTGTTTCAGAGTGCCGAGAACAAAGGTGCTTGGATATAGGGTGGCTCCGGTTATTCCCACTGTAATCCCTTCATGGCAAGGAAGAACTGAGGAGAAATCTCTGTCCCTGGACTGAGGACCAGTGCTCAACCCTCTGCCCACATTACCAGAGAAGAAGGTGGCGACCCAGAGGCTTCACAGGCCTGTGTTTTACAGACTGCTCAACCACTAATTAGGGCTGAGACTTTTGCTCAGGTATAGTTTTTGTTGTTGTTATTTTTTCTTTTTTCAGTCTGAGTGGTCTTTTCAGTTGGAAGTTGGATAAGTCCCGGGGAATGGTTTTATGAATACACAAATTTGAACCTCATGCCCAGTACCCAAGGGTCAGTTCAGGTGAGGTTTCAACAGTTTCATCTTAAAAAGCTCTACTAACGATTTCAGTGACAACTGCTTGTCTGCGCTCCCAGATCTCCTCTGCCTTCAGTGATAGCCTGACACCAGTGAAAGAAAATGATAGACGTGAAATGCAGTTTGGCCAATTCGGGAGTATGGATTTGTATTAGTTTTCTAGGGCTCTCTAACTGACCTGGTGGCTTTAACAGCAGAAATTTATTTTCTCACAGCTTTGGAAGCTGGAAGCTCAAGCCGAAGGTGTGGCCCTGCTGGTTTCTCTCTGGCCTTTCTCCTTGACTTGTAGACAATCTCCTCACTACATCCTCTCAGGGTTTTTTTCTTGTGCACATGCGTCCCTGGCGTGTCCCTTCATGGGTCCAAATTTCCTACTCTTATGGGGACACCAGTCAGGTTGAATTAGGGCCCATCTTACCAGTCTCATTTTAATTTAATTGACTGTTGAAAAAACAAAAAACAACTCATCTCCAAATGCAGTCACATTCTAAAGAGTTAGGAGGTGGAGATTCAGTACTTTAATGGTGCAGAGAGGGCACAATTTGGACTATAATAACTTTAAAACACTTAAAATGGTGGTCATTATAAGGAATTCTTTCCCAGACAAAGACAGATGCGTGCAAAGTGACCCTCGTAACAGGAATCTGGGTGTGCCTATGAGGCTCTCAGCCTTTCTCTGGGTGAGCCTGAGGAAGCAGCCTCTGTAGTCTGTGGAGGGGCACAGGCAGAAGCCGAGATGTTCTCTGGGGATCTTTGGGGCTCAGCAACAATGTGCATCTACATCCTTCTAGGACAAGACAAAACAATAAGATGGAGTTTAGTCTTTCTTTAAATAGGAAACAGATCATGGACCATTTACTGGGGATTTTACAGGCCACCATGGACTCACAAAATCCATCGCCCCTGAGAGGGACCAACTTGTTAGTGAACTCATGGTAAAAAAAAAAAAAAAAATCTAATGCCAACGATGCCTATAAATGTGGGCTAAGATTCCATGTGAACGGGGGTAGGGACAAGAGACAGTGGAAAGGACGTTACCACTTCTAGGTAGCCCCTGTCTATACTCACAGGCTAAAGAGGCCTGAGAAAATCCAACCATTTCTCACATTAGAAAAAAATAGGAGGAAATAACCCAAAACAAAAACTGAATGGTCATCGCTTAGAGGTTATGTTAGGAAAATAACTATGAACTCATATAAATATAATATTATGTGGCTTAATCATACTGTGAAAAGATAGATTCTTGAGAAGTATTCATGTTACAGTACTAAATTAAAAAACAACACTAGTAAGTACAGAATAATGGCTTTTTGGTTAATAAAAATTATCAATTAGCTATTTAAAATGCGAAGTGCATGCATAATAAGTAGTGGTTATCTTTAGATGAGAATTTTGAACTCCTTTTTTGTAGGGATTTTTTCAGGTTTTTTGTATTGTGCATGTAAGTTATTTATAAAATTTGGGTTTTAAGAGGGCATAATAAAAGAAAAACCAGCCCTGCTAAAATAGTATCCAGATCAATACCCGTTATTATACTGTCTGTGTGATTTGAGAAGGACTGTTTTCTTTTTCTTTTTGAAATTGTCTTTCCTACTTTTTCCATTAAAATATCAATTTGAATAAAATTGCAAAGATAGCACATGAAATTCAAAATGCATCTACTTGGGAAAAGAGAAACTTGGTAACCATATGCCAATGCTATTGTTTCAAACATTTTCCTTTATATCTCTGAGATTCAAAAGTCTGGAATCAACTGCAGTAAACATTTCATAATTTACTATAAAACTCTCACACATACATTCAGAACATCTGTGCTCAGGGTCCTTCCTTCCTTCCTTTCTGCACGCTGGCCTGTTTTATGTATTGCAGTTGGAGTACACCATCATACTTACTTGTACTGGCCAAAACGACCATTCGATGTCTTTGACAATATGCTTGCCATTATGGTTCAGATTTAAAACATCTCTCAGAAGTCTCATGTGTTTATAGTTGGGACTTTTTTTTATTTCTTTTTGGTACTGGGGATCCAACTCACAACCTCGCATTTGCCAGGGAAGCACTTGTTCCTCTGAGTTAAATCCCCGGCCTATAGTTGGGGATTTTAGAAGGTAATTGGATCTTGAGGTGTTATAATCATTAATAGATTAATCCATTGCTGAGTTCATAGCTGAAAGTGCTATTAGGAGGTGAGGCCAAGGTGGAAGAGGTGAGTCTCTGAGGGCATGACCTGGAAAGGTATATTTTTTAATTAAAATTAATTTTATTGGTATATGTTCGATATACATAATGATCACATTCATCCTAGGGAATTTGTATCTGTACATAATATCTCTTGATTCTTTTTTTTTTCCCCCTCTTTTTTCTCCAGATCTCCACAACCTGGAAGGGTATATTCCTATCCTTAGCTCCATCCCTTCTCTCTCTCTGCTTGTACTCTGGGTTGAGAAGCTTCCTTCTACCAGTCCCTTCTGCCATGCAGTTTTTGCTTTGGAGTCTGCCAGCCACAGATGGAGACTTCTCCCGTCACCCGTGCTAGATGATCAGAGCAATTAGTGCAGAACAGTCTTCATGTTCTACTTACATGTTTTTATATGTATAAATACGTAAACATATCCACTTTTGTGTTTATGCATATACAATATACATAATGCTTTCTTTTAAATTAACCAATTTTGTGCTTCACATATTCATGCAAGGTATATTATAATATACATGCAAGGTATTTTATTATAGACCTTTTTCTGTCATGTAAAGTGGACCAGAACTAACTTACATAATTTGATCTTGTGTTCGAAGTATATAGCTCAAGTCTTGAATTTTTAAAAGAGCCATCTTATCCTTTTAAGATTACCTAGGTTTCATTGTTTCTCTTCTTACTCTAAAAAGACCATTTTAAACCTAAGTCTTCAATATATACTTGGTTTTCCTCAGCTCCTGTTTTTTTTAATAATATAAAATGAGATGATGCATAAATGATTAATTAAAGCTGAATTCTTTAGAAAGAAGTAACATTCTTTTAGAATATATTATGAAAAATAGATCATAAATATGATTAATTGAAATTCTGGTTAGGGTCTTTATAATTATACCAAATGTTCCAGAGAGAATTTTAAGCCACAGTAATTTGATATCCTGCATAGAAATCACATACCTATGTGTATTTCAAAATACATATATTGAGTACTTAGCACAGCATTTATGGAGTGCACTGAAAGCCTTAATCAAATAGTCCCACAAAGGTCACACATTCCACCAGCAAGCAAGTTTACCCAGTGTGGGAGGGAGGACTACGGGAGGCTGGAGGGCAACTACCCGAAGGTAAAGCAAAGACCCTGAAAGGTGTGCTTGAGGCCAATAAAAACAAACTCATTTGCTTCATTCATCCTCCTTCAGATGGAGGAAGGTTCACCTCCTAGAGTCTCATCTAAGAGGTAGTTTGTTAATTGCTTTTTGAATGAGGAGATGGTAAATAATAATTCCCTGAGGTTTACCTTCCTCTCATAATATGTAATATTTTTATTATGAGTTGAATGGACAAGAAAACATCTTTATTAAAAGGATTCCACCTTTATTTTTTTCTGTTTTATTACACTGCTTTTCCCTCAGATTTATGTGAACTAAAAATTTCTTTTCCTTTTCAAATTCTTGGTAGTCACTCAATTCCTTTTGAATGAATAAATGAATGTGAATAATAACATTTTAAATTTTTAAAATTTATAGTGAAGAATTTCAAATATAAACAAGTTGAGAAAGTAATACAATAAATTCCCTTGTACCCATTACTTAAACTGTTATCAACTTATGAATAATCTTGTTTTATCTCCACTTGTTTCAACTCCTTGGTTGATTATTCTTTTAAAGCAAATTCAGATATCCCATTATTTTACCCATAAATATTATAATATATATAAAAAATAAAGGCTCTTCTTTTAAATGTAACCATAGCATCACACCAAAATTAATAATATCCTTGCTACCTAGTTTAAAGATTTTACAACTGTTTTGCATATACATAGTTGGTCTAAAACATGATCCAAATAAGGTTCATAAATTGAACTAATTCATGTATTTCTTAAGGTTCAATTAAACTCTATAATCTCCATTTTCTTTCTTTTCATTTGCTTTGGTAAGCTTTTTCCTGTAGAGTTTTTCATCTGTGAATTTTACTACTTTTATCTCCTTGGAATTGCTTAAGATGTTTTCTTGTCCCTTCCTTTCCCCTACACATTGGTAGTTTGAGATAGAGGGTTGATCAGGTACAGGTACGACTCTTCTTCCAGCAAGAATATTTCATAAGTGGCACTGTGTACATCCATCAGGAGGCATATAATGTCTGGTTGTCTCTCTTTCTGAGATGTTAATAGCTATTAATAATCATTGCCTAGATCCATTAATTCATTAAAAGCATCAGAAATACTGTTCTATTATTCCTTCTTCCTTTACTAGCTTGAATACATCTCTGAAGAAACATTCTTTATCAGGTATTTATTTACCTTGAGGTATATATAGTTCATATAATTAAGGTACAATAAATGCTTAATTCTTTCCCTGTATTAACCAGTTTTCAGAATAATGAGTTAGGTCTCTAACATTTTCCAAGAGGAATGGATGAGTTTTTAAAAGTGTGATTACCAAATCATGAATTTACACATATTTGATGTGTTTTAATTCATTTTAGATATTATTATACTGCCACTCAAATTAACTAGCCCAAGTATCTTAGGTGACTAT
>RJWM01052550.1:0-10079 GCA_004363535.1 Dasyprocta punctata | reverse complement strand
CAGACAGGTGCTTAAGCCACTGAGCCAAACTCCCAGCCCATGCAAATAGTCTTTTGAAATCATTTGTGCCATCACCTTCTTTTTCATTTATACCTATCAATCTTGTATTGCTTTTCTTTGCATCATTTTGCAACTGTTGAGTTGTTAATTCCTGATTCCTTGTTATTTTTAAAAGATCTTTTCTTTCCTGTTTAATAACTGCAATCTTGTCTTCAAGGTCTGAAAGTCTATCTTTACATTTATTGAGGCAGTTTTTGATTTCCTGGATATCTCTTTGAATCTGTTTCATGCATTCTGTTTCTTTCTTATAGTGTTAATTCAAGGTTTCTATTTTTTTTTGCAATTCTCTCAATTTGTTTAACTATGTCTTTTTTAGATGCATTCAGCATTTCTTTTATTACATTTATCATTTCTTCTTTTATCTGGGAGATTATTTCTGGTCTGAGTTCCTTTACATCTTCATGGAGTTGTTTCTTTACTTCAGTTGCTACCATTTCAGAAGTTTCAGGTGTATGGCTTACATTTTCTTCTATGTCCATGTCTCCTAGGCTTGTTTGGGATGGGCCGGAGGTTTGGGATCACATTTTGCTCTTTTGTTTTGTCATTTTTCTGTATTCTGCTGTAGAAGCTAAATGCAAGGTCTCAGTTTCTTCCTGGGTTGAGGATATCTGTCCCTACTGCAGGGAGTTTCACCAGTTGAGTGCGGGTCATTAGTCAGGCCTTATTAGGTCCCTCGTGGCAATTGAAGGCTCCTCAAACTTGGGGAGCATGCTGGATAGGTTTTCAGCACACCCCATGTGGCACTCTGAAGCTGCCTGGCTGCTTGAGGTTGCTGGGCGGGACTCTACCAGGTTCTGAGCAGTGTACCAAGGATAAGCAGCTAGATGGAGTACAGTATGAGGCCATTAGCTCATGCCACAAGGCACACCAAAGCTCCCCAGCTGCTTGGGGTTGCTGGGTGGAGCTCTATCAGGTTCTGAGCAAGGTTTCGTGCTTGCGCATCTGGGTAGGGTTTGCTGTGCTGGCCTTGGGTTTGTGCCACTCAGTGCTGGAGGTTCCTTGCAACTCAGGGTCGCTGAGTGGGGCCCAACCAGGTCCCAAGGGAACTATCTGAAAGTCCCTGGCTGAGTGGGTATGCTCTCTAGAACTGTTCTGCTGGTGTTGCCTATGGTATAGTTTTCAAATGTGCTTCTCAAAGTGAGTTTTTGCAAAACAGAATTGAAAGATTGTATCAATTTGCTCTTATTTGCAGTTTTCAGCTTTGCTACTAGGAAAACAGGACAGCTGCTTTCTCTATGGGCCTCTTACACTACACTCAGTCTTTATTTACTTCAGTTTGATTAGATGGTATGTATTTCCTTATCTTTATTTAGCAAATCTCTCAAAAGTGTTTAATATTTTCAAAGTGTAGTGTGCTATACCAGGAAAAGTACAGAATACTCAAAAGAGTACTGGGTCTGGTTTACTGAGAAAGATATTGAAAAAGCTACAAGCAAATAGCAGGTGAGCTATTTTAAAAATAACAACAAATAAGAGCCTAGGTGTTGATGGCTTGATGGTGGAACTTTTAGGGGTAGGGCCAAAATGTGGGAGGTTTTTAGGTCATTGGGGTGTCTATCCTTCAAAGGGATTATGAGATCTCTGTTGGTTACTTTTGTCTCATTGCTGAGACAAAATACTGATGCCCAAAATTTAAGGAAGGAAATGTTTCATCAGTTCACAGATTGCGAAGGTTCCAGTCCATACTCGGCTCGCTCCAAGGCAGAGTGGCACATGATAGAAGGCAACAGTTCATAGTGGCAGAAAACAGAGAAAGCATCAAGAGCAAAAGGGAGAAGAATCACGGAGAAAAGACGTTTCTGTTCCGTCTATTGTATGCAGGCCACATTCACTTGGTTGTAGTACTGACACCCATAATCTGGCATTAGACCATGAATCATTCACAAACTCTGAAACCCTGCCCCCATGACTGCATGAGGCATTAGGGAGACATCTAGACATAAACCATAGCAGGATCCAATATCTTCATATTATAAAGTGAACAGTTTTCACTGCCATGCATACCTCCTGTGATGTCCTCCTGTCTTGCCAGATGTCCAAAGCCATGGTACCTCTTGATCATGAATTGAAACTTCCAGAACTGCAGAAAAATAAACCTTCTCTCTTCATCAATTAATCATCTTAGGCATTTTGTTATAGCAATGGGAAGTTGACTAACATACAAACTGATAGTGAGGAATACAGTTGAGTTCTGTGTTAGGTAGATCTCAACTTTTGTGATTTTTCCCTTAGATGATTTCCCACTGAAGGCTGCTACTTGCTATATCATAGTGTAGCAATTGAAAAAGTGTGAAAGTCAGACTCATGGGAATCCAAGAAGTATTTCAAGGGTTGGGAATCTGAGAGGTATTTTAAGCGTTGTAGCTAAGTGCTTGTATATTTTCTTAATAGACTGAAAGGTTATTAACCTGGGCCACTGAGTTAACGAGTTCATGATAGTAGAAAAATAATAGCAGGTAAAACATAGCACCTTAAGACCCAACAATCTGGTCACCCCAAGGTTTCACTAGTAGTTATTCACCTCCAAACTCTTTCCGTCGTACAAGGCCAGTTTCACTTAAGCCATAAAGATTATTAATTTTCTTAAATATCTCTTGAGGTCATGTCTTTTTACCATTTCTCATGAGAAAATGGAAACTACACCTTCAGAGCTTGTGCTACACAATGAAGTTAGGTGACTGTGTCCAGAGAAAGAATATACTCCATTATTCTGTGTAGCAATCTGACATATCGCTTACCTGTACATTTGAAAGAATGATTGATGAACAACTTTATGCTAATTCAGTTTTGGGTATTTGGCAGACATTTCCTCTAAAATAAGCAAAATGAGCCCATTACTTTGTGGAAAACAACCGATAGTATTGTTGGTTAAGGATAAAATTTGGAATTTACAGAATTTTTGTATCTTCTATCATGAGCATGAAGACTCCAAAATTTAAATTCTGCCTCGACAGAATCAGGGGTAACGCAATAAAAGTGAATTTTTGATCTTGTGTACCAAAATGCATGTCCATTTGGAAGTCATGTAAAATCTAGGAAAACAATATTTTCCAGATAAAGGATGCATGCTATATGCAAAAGTAAAACAATGCATTTCAGAGTTACAGTGACAACAGGTTTCTTGATACAATGTTATGGTTTAGATCTAAAATATCTCCCCAAATTCTCATGTGTTTGGCAGGTAACTGCATCATGTAGGGGCAATTACTGACTTGCTGGTACATGGGGCTTAGAGGTGGTTTCCTGGACATATGCTCTGGAAGGGTGTAGCCCCCTCTCTTACTTCTCCCTTCTTCCTCTGCTTCCTCCTCCACCAGACCCTTCTACCATGCCCTCCCTGTTTTGAAGCAACAGTATGAGAGGCAGAATCCTTTAAGTAGTTTTGAGCCAAAATGAACCTCTTTTCCTTTCAATTGTGGCCATTGGGCATTTTGTCCTCATGATAAGACAGTAACTAAGACAACATGAATTTTGATAACACATTTTAAATAACACTCAGAATACTCCCATGCCTATGTTTTGGTATAGTATTAAGGGAGAATACCTAAAACAATCAGATCAGCTTTTCTCCCCAATATAATCAGATTTCCATTATATGCATAACTAAAATAATACACTGTAAAAGTCTGATTGCATCAACTGATATGATAATCTTGCTGTCTATTGTTTAAAAAGATTTGCAAAAAGCTAAACTAATATCACTTATCCTAATTTCTTTTGATTTGAGAAATACAGAAGTTTTTTCATAAACCTGCTTTTTATGTTAACACAAAATACAATTATTACTGTTACTTTTAAATGAATTTATACATATCTTAAAATATGTCGGTTTTAATTTTGAAATTGTTAAACGTCAATACATAGATGCCTCCTAGATGAAATTTCTGTGGGTTCTTCAACGATATTTAAAACACAGTGTCCTCAGACCAAACTGTCTGAGAATCTTTATTTCAGAAGCTTTCTGATTTCTGCATGCAATCCTGTGTTATATTTTCCTTTCACAAATTTAGCAGTGGTCCTGCAGGGTTGTTAACTGCTAGGGTATGCTCTGATTTTTTTAATTCAACCCAACTGACTTTAGACTTCAATTCATCTCTCCATTCACCAAATCACTTTCCCCCAAATATGCCATCCCCTCAGTCTAATTTATATATCATAGTCATGCCTGCTTTATAACCCCCTCTCCCATTCATGCCTCCTCACATGCAGAGCGGTTCTTCGATCTGCTGAATGATTCTGTGGGGCTGAACGCCTGCATATCTCTGTCAATGTCCATGGTAGGCATACGCTCAGTCATCCCCCAATGATTCTTCCTTCTCACACACTCCCACCCTTGTGAAATTCTCTTCTTTTGTGTGCAGGCTGCCTTAAGGACTTGTTCCTAATCAATAGAAAAGTAAAAACAGAGATTGTACAACCCATCCACCATTAAATTGCTGAGGAGGATCATAACCTCTGACTTGCCTTCAGACTCAACTTGTCCCTGTGTAGGAAGTAAGCTGGGGTTGCCCATGGGATACGGATTCAGGGGAGCCTTCTCCAAACAGTTAGAGAGGCAGTTCATGTGCCAAAAACTTTAACAGAGAGGCAAGTCCTTTCCAGTCACATTTTCAGGAAAAACTCCAGGTCTGGTTATGTATTCTTTAATTACAGATTTCTAGGATTCCTTGAAGCAGAGAATGAAATCAAGTCAAGTCTGGATGCAAGATATACAGTGACCATGAAACAATAATGCATATCATTTGAAGATCTTAAGTTTGTGGTACTTTGTTCTGTGGAAATACACAAAAATACAATGAGGGCATTGTGTGGGGGGGGCCTATAAACATCAAAGTGTCTTCATGCAAGAAGTGGTTAGGAATATCTATGTAGGAGTCAGCTCCCCATTATTATGGCCAAATACTGGGCACTCACTACTTAAAGGACAAAGCTTTATTTTGACTCATGGCTTCAGAAGTTTCAGTTCATGGTCAACTGCCTCCAAGGCAGGAACATCACAGTGGAACGATATTCACTTAAAGTTGCTCACTTAATGGCAGCTAGAAAGCAGAACACAGGGAAAAATCTAGAGAAGAAAGGGCCAGAGATAAGATACAGTCCCCAACGTCACCCTCTGTGAGCCACTCACAAGTGTGATTTACTAATGCCTAGGCATCTCTCCATCAAGTTGACCAATTGACTATCAAGACATATTGACACAATTTACTTCATGTGATTAGCCTTAAACAATTTGTTCACATTCTTAGGATTTGGGGATCATGGCACCTCTGACACAGTGAGAGTTTAATAAACATTCACCTATTAGAGAACATATTTGTGCTAGATTCTGCAAGGTCAGTGTATGTTTGCTCAGTCCATGTAGTTTATCATTTATGGTGGGCAACATATTTGTAAATAAACTGCTATGACAAAATCCTGCATAAACTACATGCCAGAGAGCATTAATAGGCAAAAGGTTAAGGCAAGTCCTAAAAGGAAGCAACTAAGTGAAAATTGCTTTACTGAGATAGAGTATGTATGTCCAGAAAGCAGTGAACTTTATAGAAAGCAGAATGCCCCCTCAAAGAATGTCTGCTTTCAAATTCCTCAAGCTGGTGAATATGTGAGGTTATTTGACAGTTGGATTTACAGATAGATTTATCCTTTAGCACCTTTAAGATATGGACATTGTCCTCTACTATGCTGGTTAGACCCGAGGCAATTTCATGAAACCACAGAAATGAGGAATTTCCTTTGCCTGAAATGGGAAGGTATGGTAGAAGGAAAAAAAAAAAAAACTCACAGATATTCTGATCATGAGTAGGACCCATGTGCTGCAACTGGTTTGAAGTTGGGCAGGCACCATGACAAGGGATACAGGCTGCTCTCAGAAGTGAACAATCTTACTTACAGACACCAAAGAATGAAAGACCTCAGTCCTCCTGCTGCTAGGAATCAAATCATTCCAGCATCTCAAACATGTCATTGGACAGAATCTCCCTGAGTTTTCAGGTAAAAGCTTAGACCATCAACCACCTTTATTTCAGCCTTCTGAGACTAAGAGTTGAAAAACAAGGCGATCCCACCCAAATTTGTGATCTACGTAACTGTGGGAGAATAAAGTGAGATGTTTTAAGCTGCAGTGCTTGGCATAGTTCATTTTTGTAGTCATGGAGAATCAGTACAGACTTCATGAGAAGAAAAGGAGAAAAGTCATTACAGACAGCAGAATGTGTTAGGCTAAGCACAGACATATGACCCAAACCAATGAGAGGAAATGGCAAGTTATCTGATGTTGCTAGATCATGAGAAATATGGACATCAGAGCAAATGGAGATAAGAAAGATAACATCAGGGAGTAAGTTGAGAAAGATAGTTTCAGGATTTGTCCAAAGAATATATGAGCGTGCATAGGAATCTCATGGAAAGACAATCAATCAGAAATAATCTAGAGCAGAAATGACAGGACCCTCAACCAAGAGAGTGGTATCTAAGATCAATACAAGTTTGCAAGTTCAGGAGATAGTTCAAAAGTAGAATCAACAGAACTCAATAAAAATTGAATGAAAGGATCAGAAAGAAATAGAAGGCGACTTCAGTATGTTGAGGTTAAGAGAGGTGGACGCTGATAATGCAATAAACCACAGAAGAGAATAGGACTCCATCTATATCGTTTTCCTTGGGGAATATAGAGGTTAATTCATTCTGGCTGGGATGCACTGGGTCTCAAGTAGACACTTTAACAGAATTTACAACACCTACTACAACTCCAGATACAGGTGACAGCTGTGGCTAGGGTTTGAGTATGATTTCTCATCTCCAGAACTCATGTGAAGTTTTAAGAATGTGGAAACCGAATCTGACTTCGATGTTCAGAGACCTTTGGGAAGTTTTTAGGAGTAGGTAAATTCATCACACTGGAGACCTCAGGATTAAATCCTGGTGCTTTTACAAGAAGAGGGAAAGAGAATCAAAGGGACAGCAGTACACAAAAGCTTTCCTGTATCCCACTGTGTGATGCCATGTACCACCACAAGCGACTGACAGCAAGGTCATCCATAAATGTGGACCTTCAAACTTGTGCCAACAGAACTCTAATGAGCTCAAATGAACTTCTGTTTTTTATAATTTCCCCAGGTTATGCTACTGTGTGTCAGTAGCATAAGACAGACTAAGACAGCTACTTGGGGGAGGGCACCAGAAATCACATCTAAGAAAAGTAGTTGTGGATATAAATAAATATAAAATAAAAGGACAAAAAATTCTATATGAGAAAAATCCTTAAACTTTTTAGTAATGCTGAAAGAGGTAGGATAATAGAGAAATGGTAGGGAAATAGTAAGTCTCAAAGGAAAATTAATTATTCCATGAGCTAAATGGAGAGCTTGTAAGCTAAGGTGGCGTAGACCCATAAAGGGGTGTCATGGTCAGAGTTCTTGCTGTCGTGGAAAAATATCTGACATCGACAACTAAAAGGAAGAAAGACTTACTTTGGCTTTTGATTTCAGAGGTTTCAGTCCATAGTTAGGCTGGGTCAAAGACAGAAATATCATGGCAGAAGGGCATGGAAAAATAAAGCTGTTCATTTTAGGAAAACCAGAAAGCAACCAACCAGAAAGCAGAGGAAGAGCCCAAGAGGAAGGACCTGGGGACAAGTCCATGAGCTGCTTCCATCAACTAAACCCCGTATTCTAAAAGCCCATTCAGTTATGAACTCAGGGTTAACATGTCATATATCAATGAGATTACTGCTCTCACAGTTCATTTACATCTCCAGTATTCTCTTACTTCAGTCACGTTGATGATCAAGACTAGTCCGCATAGGGCAGTAAGAAGGAAGGGCTGATCACAGTGTCAAACAACTAGGAGAATTCTATTAGAGACCACTCAGGTAGGCAGTTGCAAGACTTTGGGAGATCGATGAAAAGACAGCTCCAAATAGACAACATTAGAAGAAGCCATTCTCTATGGTTGGAAGCAGAGCTGAGGAGGTTAAAGTTAAACCAATGACGTGGACCACAGTGATATGATGTAGCAAGCTCTGTGATGTAATAAAGCAGGTGATGAAGCATTAGAATGTAAAGGAAAGAGGGCTGAGGAAAATCTGGAGAAGAAGGTGGTGGAGGAGAGAAACTTTTGGTCAGAGGGGCTAAGAGAGGGCAAGAAGGTGAAGACAGGCAGAAGAAGATCCTCAAGAAATGTCAGTGGATGGATTCAAGTGTTGAAGACCTCACCACAACAGGTCAGACTACAGAGAGACAGAGAGAGAGAGAGAGAGAGAGAGAGAGAGAGAGAGAGAGAGGGAGAGACTGAGAGAGAGGAGAGAAAGACTGAGAGAGAGACAGTGATACAGAAATGGAGGCAGAGACAGACAGAGACAGAGAAACAGAGACAGAAACAGAGAGAGGAAGAGAGGGAGAGAGAATGAGAGGAAATCAAACATCGTGTTGCAGTGGAGAGTATTTGAGTTGGAGTGTGGAAGCCCTGCAGATATATGAGCTAAAAAACTTCCATGTTCTCAGTTAACTAATTGGCCAGAGAAAAGGCTAAAAACTCAACAACACAGTACACAGTGTGAATAATTCTTGTGTGTAAAAGTATAGAATGTGCATGAAGGATGAAGGGAGGGTCCATCAGAAGACTGGCAAATGATGTTCATGTATGTGGATGACTAATGAGTGTCAAAAGAATTTGTGTTGGGCATAGCATCCAGATATTGGAAGCATGAATAAATAGGTATATATACATGTTAGATATTGGAAGCATGGATAAATACATGCATAGATAGATAGATAGATAGATAGATAGATAGATAGATAGATATTAGAAGCATGGATAAATATGTGTATTTACATATTAGATATTGGAAGCATGGATAAATATGTGTATATACATATTGTTGTTATGGAAAATTATCTGACATCTACAACTAAAAGGAGGAAAGACTTACTTTGGCTTATGGTTCCAGAGGTTTCAGTCCATGGTTAGGGTGGGTCTAAGGCAGAAATGTCATGGCAGAAGGACATGGAGAAACAAAGCTGTTCATTTTAGGACAACTGGAACACATTGGGACCTTCCCAGGCGGTAGTGTCTATGAACTTTCATTCAGTAAGAGATCTTAGCACAATCTTAGAGAACTGGTAGTGGTGGAAGTTCTGAAAGATTTGTATGGCTCTGAATCCCTGCTTCCTGCCTCTTTGTGAGACAATACGATAGGGAGAAGGAAGAAAAACATAATCCTTGAAGAAATATCATGAGTAAAAATGTGGATGAGGATTTTGTCCGTAATGGGTGAGTTCTACTTTCACCTTCCAGCATTTGCCTTCCACCCGACACATTCCACATTGCTCCTTGGCAACCACCTTCCTTCATTAAACACTTCTGACTGTTCCTTATGTTGCCGACATTGTTGTTTCTGCATAGGTACAACTCTCCCATCCTTTTCCCTCTAGAGCTGTCTTCTCTTAAGCAATATCCAGCAGCACTCATCTGCTCAGTTCACTGAAAGCTATGGGGGAGTGTTTTAATATAATGTCATCTCCACTGCTGATCTAGGACAACTGATCATCTTACACAGGATGAGTGCCCCTTACCCAAGATCTTTGGGGCCATTTTGAATTCTGACTTTTTTTTAAATAATGTGATATCTTGGGGATGGGAACCAAATCTACACATGTAATTCATTCATGTTTCTTTAACACCTTTTATACAGAGTCTGACAAAAAATACATACACACATCAGGAGAAGAAAAGTAATAAATGTCTGGAAGCTAACGGCCACCACTTTGAGCACCTTTTATAATTGTGGAGGCCAAAGGTTACTTTGATTAATCTCATGATGCCTCAAATTTAGTGTTAAAATATTTCTACAAGGTTTTCTTTTCCTGATATATGCATACATTTTTTTTTGGCAGACTGTATATAGCCTGAAGATCATTTGATGCAATATTTTAGTGCGTTTTAGTGAAACCCATGACTGGAGGTCAGGTATGGAATTTTCTACCTGTGGCATCATCTTCATGTTCTGAACCTTCAGATTT
>RJWM01052549.1:0-10079 GCA_004363535.1 Dasyprocta punctata | reverse complement strand
CAGGGAGATTGAGTTTGGTGCCTGCATCACACAGATGTACACCATCCATACCTGCACTGGGTTGGAGTCTGTGGTGCTGACAGTCATGGCCATAGATCGCTACATTGCCATCTGCAACCCGCTGAGATACAGCATGATCCTCACCAACAAGGTGATAGCCATCCTGGGCGCAGTCATCATAGTCAGGACTTTGATACTTGCGACTCCCTTCATATTTCTCATCCTGAGATTGCCTTTTTGTGGTGCTCAAATTATCCCCCACACCTATTGTGAACACATGGGTTTGGCAAAGTTGGCCTGTGGCAGTATTAGGATCAATAACATTTATGGCTTAGTTGCCTTTTCAGTGGGCTACATTGATCTCTCTGTGATTGGATTTTCCTATGTGCAAATTCTGCGAGCAGTCTTCCATCTGCCATCCTGGGATGCTCGGCTCAAGGCACTCAGCACATGTGGCTCACATGTCTGTGTCATGCTGGCTTTCTACATACCAGCTTTCTTTTCCTTCATGACACATCGCTTTGGCCACAACATCCCTCATTACATCCACATACTCTTGGCCAATCTGTATGCTGCTGTCCCCCCTGCCCTGAACCCCATTATCTATGGGGTAAGGACAAAGCAAATAAGAGAGAGAGTGCTATGGTTCTTAAAGCTATTGACATTTAGCTCCAAGAAGATCTTCTACAATAGCTCAGAAAGACAATAATGAGAAAGAACAAAAGTAAACAATTAAAACGTATTGCTTAAGCATGTATAATAGATTGATAAGATAGTATATGATCACAAATCAAGGAGACTGAAAACTTCTTGGGTAAACACCTCTTTCACTATCACACAAGACAATCACATCATATAACCCTCTATGGCTCGTAATTGCAGAACTCTGTCTTGGAAGGAGTAGCACAAAGATTTCAAAATAACCTCTCTTCTTGAACCCACAGTAAGCACCAAAAAATACTGACATTCAAACCCCACTAACACTATAAAGTTCCTAGAGGTTTTACAAAAGCTCTTTGCCCAGTGTAGGCCTTGAATAACTTCCCTCCACAGGGAGAGGTTTATCGCTATAAAGTGATATGAGATTTCATGAAAACCAAGCAGGCTGCAGCAGCAACAGAAATGAACTTGAAGTTATAAAATGTACATTTCAATTGAGGCTCTGCCTTTACTGCAAGTTGATCTGGAAATTGCAATTAAAGTCTTGTATCTTCAAAATCCCTGTTCATAAAATGCAATATAACAATATTAATTTGGTACTATGAACTCAAAAAGATTGATGAAAACCTTTGCCACCTATAAAACATTACAAGAATTTGAAATATAAGCAACACTCACAGGCAGGCACGATGGCGTGTGCCTGTAATCCCAGCACTCTGAAGGCTGAGACAGGAGGATCCTTGAGAGTTCAAGACAAGCCTGATCTACAAAGTGAGCTCAAGGCCAGCCTGAACTGCATAGCGAGACCCTGTCTCAAAAAGACAAAAAAAAAAAAAAAAAAAAAGGCACTTACAAAATACAATGTAATTATTCCTTCTAGTGAATATAGATTTAACTTTCTAAGTCCAACTTTAATGTATATTGGTTTGAAATGAGGTCTCCAGCTCCAAGATTACCACCCCAACATGGGACTTTTTTGTGGACTTCTCAGTTCTTACTATGAGCAAACAGGCTCTCAGCCAAGTGGTTGCAAACCCTGAAGATTTCAGGGGAGTCTCTCTGTTTTGAAGACTGAAGAAAACCCCACATACCATGGGATTAGCCAAGGTGCACTTTAGGGGAAGACTGTGATTAAGGCTACTGAAATAGAGCAATGCAATAAGAGACTAAAGCAGTATGATGTCATTTTCACTAAGGTGTGGAAACGAAATAAGACCATTGATTGATTTGGATATTCTAGAAACTGCAAAAATGTGTTACTGACTTCTAATTGAATGTAAGACTATTTGAAACCCAAGGAAGGCTGAGCAGGAGTATGCAGAGAACATGGCTAGAGTGATAGCAATGTAAAATGCGAGGGGAAAAAGTAAAGTTTGAAGAGATAATACACTGTATAAAATATTAAAGAAAAAAAAGACCAATGGCCATTTTGTAAATAGAAATTTTGAGCTTAACACAAAGAGTTAAAACTAAACAATTCACAGCAAATGGAGATCAAAAAATGAATCACTGTAGATTATTTTCCAAGTAAACTTATAACCCAAAATAGCTTTTCTTAAATTTTGTATACAATGTAACTCTTCCACAAAACTAAAGAATTTGAAAACTTTTTAAATCAGTTTAGAAAACTATGCTTTCTGAATGGCAAATTGAAAAATGTAAGAGAAAGACAATATAAAAAATTATAGATTAAATTCATGTGCAAATGTAGATACAAATTGTAAATAAATTTGACAACTTGATCTGGTCATATACTTTTAAAATTAATTATTTTCAAATTTTTTATTTCTAATTGCTATGTAATGATTCTATACATATATCTCTTGTAGTGTGATATTTTAATACAGCTATATATATATATATATATATATATATATATATACACACACACATATATCTAGTGTAAGGATCAGATCAGCATAATTGTGACATCCAGTACTTGAAACATTATTTCTATACGGCAGAAACATTTAAACTCCCCTCTGCTAGTTATTCGGAAATATACAATTAAGTATTAGAAACTATAGCTAGTTTTGTTAAAAAGAGAATTAAATAAAACAGTAAAAATGCTACAGAATTTCAAAACAAGATGATAGTAAATTAACAATAGTTATTATGTTGCTTATTATTATCTTCAAAATTATTTGTATGATAAAATATTAGAACTTATTTCTTCTATCCAACTGTTCCCTTGTACCTTTTAATTGTGCTCTCTCCATCTGTCTCTGTCTCCTACCTTTCCTCAGCCTCTGCTAATCACTATTCTATCTCTAGCTTCTATTAGATAAACTTTCATATTTCACAGGTAAGGGAGAATAGGTGGTTTTTATCTTTCTGTGCATGATTTTCTTCACTTAACACAATGCCTTCCAATTCCAATCATTTTGCTGCAAAATTTGGTTTTATTACTTTTAGATCTCAATAATTCATTGCACATTACAACACATTTTCTTTATCCATATTTTTCATCAGTACACACCTTGATAGTTGACATATCTAGGGTATTGTCGGTAATGCTGTAGTAAACATGGAGTGCTAACATCTCTTCAACATACTGATTTCTTTGACTTTGGATACACCTAGAAGTGGAATTGCTGGACCTTATGGTATTTCTATTTCTAATTTTTTGGATGAATTTCCAAATTGCAGTACTAATTCACATCCTCACCAACAGCATCTGGCAATTTCCCTTTATTCATATTCTTGTCTGCATTTCTTATTTTGTGCCTTATTGTTTGTAGTCATTCTAAGTGAGATGAGGTGATTTCTTACTGTGATTTTATTTAGAGAAATACACATGTACAAATTTACAAATTAATGTCTAAGGAAAAAATTTTGAAGGCACCAGCAAAAGCTAAAACTTCATCTACAAAGAAAAAACAATTCATTTCTTTTAAAAGATTTCCTATGTGTATGCATAGGATGGCTAAAATGACTATATTTCTAAATGTATTTGTTATTGAAAAGGAACAGTTGATACTCACATGTTTACATTAATTTTGCATGTCTATATCTGTTAATCTAAACAACCCTTTGGAAGGTAGCAATATGCAATATCGCAACCATTGTCAAGTTCCTATCATCTTGTTTTGTAAACCTATAATATTACTGTTTTGGATTTGTAAAAATAAAAATAAAAAAATAAAATAAAACAAATTATGGAAATATTAATTATTTTAAAATATTTTTCTTTTCATTATCAAGCAAAATGAAAATAACTGGACTGATTTTGGTACCAATAATTGAACTCACAACCTCGTGCCTGCCAGACAGGCCCTTAGACCCCTGAGCTAAATCCACAGCACTGGACTGATTGTGAAAAGCTTGACTTCAAAAAGTTAGCTAAAATTACTTTCAAGATAAAAGAGTAACTTCCGACAGATGGACAGTAATCCACAATAAATGAGCCAATGAGGCCTTGATAAAACTATGTCTATTAAGATTTCATTAACAAATTTTTCTTTAAAATACAAAAAGCAGGGACCGGGGATTTAGCTCAGTGGCATAAGTGTCTGCCTGGCAAGAGTGAGGTGATGAGTTCAATCCCCTGAAGAGCAGGAATTAAGAGGTTCTCAGAGGGCAGGGTCCCTGAGGCTTTAGAGTTAAAAGTGTCAGAGCTACTCCTGGAACTAACCAGACATTCTGTGCTCATGGACCCAGGCCCCATGCATCATCTCCTTAGTAAGTGAGTTTGGGAAAAAGGTGTGGATGGGTGACTGTACCTTGGTCAGGGAAGATGAGAGACTGTCTCTTAGATTGGGCCTTGTGTTTCCCTTTCCTGAGTTGGTACAGTTGGAATAGTGTGATGAGGCAGAAGTGGAGATCAAAGCCACTGCAGATTAGGATGTGTGTGTTTTAGAGACTGCACACTGAGACCTTCTCTCTGTAGTGTCCTCTGGGTGTTTGGTGGCACCAGAAACGTAGGGAAGCTGGAGTTTGTATGTAGGAGATTAAAACTCAGTGAGAAAGTTATAAAGTGCATCATCTGGAGCCCAGCTATGAAATGTTAGAGTTTTTGGCTACTAATAAAGAAATTTAGGGACTTTAATACAAAGAATCTGTCTTTAAAATATTTGAACCATAGGGTGAAAATTAAGATTAATTGGCATGATTTCAGAAACTGGATTCAAAGACCACAGTTGGATATCTGCAGGATAAAAACAAAAGTAGTAGCTCCTAGATTGTGGTGCAGTCTAAAAGCTGGTAAAAGCTCTTTCTGAGCAAACAGAACATTATGCCCAGAAGAGCACTGAGCTATCTCTCTGTTGCTATAATCAGCTATGCTTGAAATTTCACTAAAGAGGTAGATGTCTTACCTACCTATATGAATCTTATAAACCTAGGTGATCCCAACAACCTTTCCACTTCTTAAAAGGAGGCTTCTCTGGTAGTAGTTTGTGTGCCTACCATGAAGCCTGGGAGAAGCACTGAGCTCCAGTTGTCTTTGCTTTGAGTTTTGACCTTCCGTTTCCTCATTCTGCCCCTGGCTGGAACAAGAAAACGTTAACTCTAGGTCCTCAGCCCTAATGCTGCCACTGTCACACTGTGAATGCAAATTTTCACAGAAGACTAACACAGGTGAGGGGACAAAGAACAAAGTTGTGCTCAGATACATCAGTTCTTGGACTGGGGAGATTATTGTATGTTTGTTGAATGAATTATGACTGAATGATATCCAACAACGTGACCAGAGAAACAAGAAGGGAAAAGGAAGACTAAATGAGAAAGGGAAAAGCTAAAGTAGTCCTCTTATATTACCCTCAGAAATTTCAACTTAGGGCTAAACATAGTTATCCCAAAGTAATTCACAAGACAAAAAACACGCTTCCTCCTCTTGAATATATAATTATGGCTGAAATACCAGATCTGCAATTTGCCTGTATGCCTCAAAGTCATTTCTAGATTCTTTGTTTTCATGCTTCTTATCTCACTCTTTGCACAAATACTTTATGATCTAAACTTTTCTAGAGAAGAGAATTTCTCAGTTGTAATGATATTTGGAATCTGTGATTCACAGGAGCAAAATGCAAAAATTTTGGAAAGGATATGATCAGAGAATGAGGAAAGAATAAATGACAAATCTTGATTGAGTATTTAAGGGGATATTTGGGGTTAGACAAAAGAATTTGCCCATATCATGGTTGTAAGCAAAGTTAAGAAAGGTTGGGTCAATTGTAGCAAACTATGGGCTTAGTTGGTCTTATTAGTATGCCTCAGATTTACAAAAGAAAGGCAAGGAAAGACAAAGTTTAATGAATATAATATTCAGAACATACAGAAAGTTTTTAAATTACCAAATCATAACTAGACATAATTTTGTATCGGTTAATTTTTTTGTTGCATGTATCTTTTATTGTTCCATATTGATTATGTAACAGTTTTCATTTTGGAAGATTTATTCATGTATATAGTTTGCTTTGATTATTTTTGCCTCACCGAAAACCTTCTTACCCAACATGAGGGATAATCAATATACACATATTTTCATTTTACATCTCTCCCCATGCCCATCATTTCAGTAAATTATTGTTTTAAAAGCATCCTTAAAATCTCTCATTCACTGTGAACCACTTGCTCAGGCACAGTGCAAAAGTATTAAAGAAGAAAAGCTGAGATTGGGGTAGTAGACAGGAAGATATGAATTAGAAAAATATATCAGAGCATATGACTATGGAAATAGATTTACAATTCTTAGGAAACTCCTAGGCCATTGGCCCTTAGGAGTAAAATCCAGGAAAACAATACAGAAATCACATTTTAAAAAGTGAATTAAAAGAGAATTTGATCATGTGAAAAGTAGGAAACAAGAGTGACAGTTTCAAGTGGAAGATAGTAAGAGAGTCCAGATGCTAAAAAACATTCTTAGGTCTTAAAAAGGGTGAGCACAGAAAACCTAAAAACTTTTTAAATCAAACGATACCACACTGATGTATCCATGCAGTGGCACATAGATAGAACAGGTATACTGTATTCATATTTTCACTGGCATTGAACCTGAAGAAATTATTTAGACCTTCATTTCTTCCCCATTTGAGTCCTAACAGTTAAATCATACAAAAAAATGTATAATCTTGTAACATTTTTCCCAGTTTAACAATAAGTTGTTATATGCTCAAACTTATTTCACTTACTTCTTAGTGTTATAAGTCACCAATAAAAAGCGATATATAAAATTTGTTCTGAATTTGCCAACACCATCACTAGTCTATTTTATTACGAGCAAGAAAAGATCAAAAGATTTGAGATGATTCCTAAACTCTTTCACATAACTGGTGGAAGAGGCCTGGCTGATGGACAGGTGGAGTGAAGACAGGGGCGTAGGCAGGACTGTGGGTCTTGGCCACACTGACAGTGGCCAAGGTTGCTAAGAGGCCTCCTGATGAGGAGAGTATGAGAGGAGCCAGCTGACGGGGTGAGACTGCACTTGGTCAACAAGAAAACCATCACTGGACACAAATTTACTATTTGAACCTCTCCAAAAGAAAGGTACATTTCCACAAACGTGCAAATATCAAACATTTCTGCATCCATATTTTTATTACCACATCCTTCCTTGATAACCTGTCCACATCCCAAAACTCTTTCTCCTCTAACAAAGTCCATTCTTTAAACTACTAATTACTTCTCGGGTGAAGTCTGTTTTCTTTTGAATCAGGTTGATGGAACAAGTACATTTTCATAGAATTATCTGTGAAGTCTGGAAGTACCCCAGGAATTAATCCTATCCAGTCTTCTGTGGAAAACTTGATTAAAATTATACACAATAGAATATGTGATAAAGAACTTGTATGACAAGATATCAGTTCCCTAGCTTGAAAAGTGACAATAAAACATATTTACAAGGATGCAGGATGATTAACTGGAATAATGCCCCAACATATATGAGCACAGTTCCAAGCAAATGTTAAAGATTCCAAAAATAATTACATAGCTTCATGCTGCGTTGGTAACCCTGATGAAGAAGGAATAGGACAATTCCTAAATATTTGATGAAATATAGTTTGTACCTGCAAAATACTACCTTAAAGAGAGAATTCTGTCCCAATCGACAGATTTAATTATGATGAATGCTGTGATTTCAGGGAGTTCAGAAATACCTAGCTTTTACCTTACTTTGTCAAGCTGCATCTAGCTTTTCTCCAGACTTTCTCTCTCTCAAGACAAGTAGAGAAAAACATGAAAAACTTTACCATAAATGTACACAAGAATGCCACTGCATCCATTTACAGTTACTTCCTCTGGACTGTGCTTCAGCATTGGTCAGCCCTCACCTAATTTTTAAAGTAATTTGTGCATAACACTATCCTTGTTCATATCATTTATTTCTATTATGATTCATCTTCCCCCAGGATGGTCATAGTTTACTTCCTTGAGAGTAAGGATAGCTTCTGATTCAAGTTTAGGACTCTACTACCTAGTAGAAATCCAAGAGAAAACTAAATGAAAAAAGAATAACGGGAACATTGAAATACCTTCTGGAAGGTACAAAATTTGTATCTGTGAGCAAGATGGAACACAAAAATGGGAAAGGGATTAGCAGCACCTGAAAAGTGGGCCCCATAACCCACACACTTGCAATCAAGAGATGGAACTTCTCATCTTGTTTTAATGATGTCTATTTCTTTCTCTCTTTATTTTAAAGATAGTAAAATGAAACAAAACAAAACAGAACAAAGTCAATCAAAGCAAAGCAGCAAATATGGTACAGAATGGAAAAGCAGGATACTAGGAAAGCAACAGTAGCTACCATAGTGTATCTTGTTATCTTCACAATAGTTGTCCATTCCACCAGGTATAGCAAAATCAAACCAAAAGCAAAACACAATAAAACCAACCAAAACAGAATATTGAATAAAGAAAAAGAATCAGAACTAAGCAAAACAGAGCAATATTGGATTTCAAAGACGAGATAGAAGGAAATACCCCATATTGGCTATATTGCATACTGTCATCCTGCCAAGAGATGCTAACATCACTGGCCCCAGGCCTGCAAAATCAACCAAACAATATGAGCATTTAGTTGCTTTATTACCTTAACTCAGCCTGTCCTCCAAACCAACGAGTTGCTTTTGGGGTTGGGGGGCGGGGCTTGATTCTCAGACAGTGCTTGTAGGCTCATGAGAAGTGCTGACTTTTCTCTTCCTGGAAGCCTCAGGGCCTGCATGCCTTACCAGAATGGCAGATTAGTTGGATCCTTGTTGGATCCTCCCAGTCCCAGCATCTAATAATCTTTATTTGTCATTTGTAGCCATGTGGAATTTCTCATTCTCCTTTGAGGCTTCTCATTTTCAGGATGTAGGAATGCAACAAATAAAAAGATCTATCAAATAAAAATGAAGTTTTGCTATACTGGTGGTGTATAACAAAATACCTAAAGCAAAATAAATACAACTGAAAGGTCACTACAAGAGTCATATGGAGGCTGAGAACATTTATCTAAGCCTCTTCTGGTGCCATGCTCTGCTAGTTGGTCATGTTCTAATAACTACATTGCAGACATGGTAGCCTATGAAGTTGTTAACAAAAAAGAGAAAGAAATTTACAGGTGCAGATTTATCTTTTAATCTGTCACACGGAAGTGATCTAAGTATTTTTCTCCTTTTTAGTGACTGTAAAGACAGAATCATTTTATTGAAACCAAGCATTAAATAAATTAAATATGTGTGTAAATTATCTTACTGCTCAACAATGTTTAAAGTGATCAAAATATTGCCATAACATAATACTCAGAATAAACAGATAAACTCATATTACCTGGAGAACATGTGACAATTTGTACACTGGGAAAAGCAAGTTGCTCTAGCGTTATATATCAAGTCAGTAACTAATATTGTATCTTAATTTTACAGCTCATAAAAAGAAAGTTGTAAGGACAGATGGCAAAATATGGAAGCATATCAAAATGACACTGGCTCAGCTGGGGTTCCAGACTTCCTCCTGAACTGTTTTATCAGGTCCCCACACTGGCGACTCTGGCTGTCCCTGCCCCTCGGCCTCCTCTTTCTCCTGGCCATGGGGGCCAATGCTGTTCTTCTGATCACCATCCGGATGGAGGCCTCTCTTTATGAGCCCATGTACTACCTGCTCAGTCTCCTCTCCCTGCTGGACATCGTGCTCTGCCTCTCTGTCATCCCCAAGGTCCTGGCCATCTTCTGGTTTGACAGCAAATCCATCGGCTTCTCTGCCTGCTTCCTTCAGATGTTCATCATGAACAGCTTCCTAGCCATGGAGTCCTGCACCTTCATGGTCATGGCCTTTGATCGCTATGTGGCCATCTGTCACCCTCTACGGTACCCTTCTATCATCACTAGCCAGTTTGTGATCAGGGCTGCCATTCTGATCGTGGCTCGGAATGGCCTTCTTACTATGCCCATCCCCATTCTTTCAGCGCGACTGCATTACTGTGGGAAAAATGTCAT